>CM028758.1:12103299-12303299 GCA_016801395.1 Leptodermis oblonga | reverse complement strand
TAATTTTCAATCAACTCTTTAGGCCATTCCACGAAAAAGGACTTGGCCATTCCCACTGTTGCAGCCTCTTCCTCAGGAAAGGCAGCGGGGCACAGTCATCATAGGAAATTTTAATTGTGACCCTCGCGCAACCTTTCCTAACCTCGCGCCCGTGGTGCTTGCTTTGCTTATAAATATTCCTTTTGCCACAAGCTTACGCCGCGTTTGCGAATCCTCATGAAGGAACAGATGGCATTCACATCCGTCCTAAGATAATAGGCAGCGAATGAAATTAGTCAACTATTAAGTCTAACTTAACAAAGCACTGTATAATTCAAAATAAAAATTTGAAGTATTAAAAGAAGCCGTCGTCTAATTTTATTTACCTTGTATTAGCCTAAAGCACCGCCGTCAGAGGCTGTTGATCGGTCCGTAGGTGCAACATGTAGCATCTCCAAATCGGGCAACCTTGTAGGTATCAGAGGAGAAACAGGGCTCACAGGGGATACAGGGACCGCTCCGGAGGTCTCTGGGTGCAAGCTCTCATCCGGGGCATTATTGATGACGGTGGCTTTAACGTATCATAATCGGCCCATCTTACCACATATAACCCCAACATCATCTTCAGATGTGTCTGACATTCATCTAGTTGGGCAGTGGTTTTCTGAAGCTGTCGCTTAGTTAATTCAAGTTCCTCTTTAAGCGACGGCTTTGTTTTCTGGGGAAACTCTGTGATACGTGCCCGCGTAGAATGGCCGCGATAACGACCGGGGTGATCGCGCTTGCCCGTTGCAATGACAAGAATGTCATTCCTACCCTCTGCAACGGTCTCCCCTTGGGACTCGCGGGAACATAGATTTTCCTACACATGTTGCCAAATATAGTAAATGTAAATAGATCAATAAATATAAATAAATACACATATACAGAGATTATTCATTTTATGTATATAAATTTTAATATAAAATGATAACCAAATAATTATACATATAAATAAATACACATATATACAAATTAGTCATTTATTTACTTTACAGTGACAACTAGATAATAATAATTTGATATAAACATTTAATGACAACCAAATTATTAATTAGCATTTCATCAAGATATCTAGTAATAAATAATCAGTTTATAAATAAAAATTCTATACACATAGACTTTAAATATAAAATAATTGAAACATAAGAAAATGTATGGTGCAAAACTTACAATTTCCTTCGCTACACGCTCAGCCTCTGGCGTGAAGTATTCCCCTTTTTTGTTCGTATGGGCATGTATCCAAAGGTCATGACGGCCTGGCCCTGAATAAGAATCCTCGCCTTCTTCTTCGGACTGACCCTCCTCTGAAGGCTTCTTTGCGGATGCACTGACCTCCTCGTCATGCAACTGCTGCTTCAGCAGTCGGTAGCCACCGCGAGATAAGTTATGGTAGAAAGCATTTAAATTGGCATTCTTTGCGCTTTTCCACGAATGGCCTAGAGAGAAATATAATGAAAAATTATTATCCCTAAACTGAGCAATTTCAAATATCCAAAAAAAGAAGGAAATCAATTTTAAAAAATATACCTGCCATTCTTCTGTCTCGCGGCTAGCCTTGAACTTAATCCATGTCTCCCTAGAGTAAATTTATATTCCAAACATGGGTCCCTACCCTTCATGGGACCATGTACATATTTCCCTAAATAGGATTTGAAATCTTCCACCGTTTGCCGGCATAACTAATCCACTTATCTTCGAGTTCTTCGGTGGACTCGAAAACAAATAATGCCTACAGTGTGAAATTAGGAGTAAAATTTAGTGAGGAATTTGAGTAAAATTGTATGGAAGAATTAAGAAACAAAGAATGCATTATAATTAAAGAAAATACCCGTATTTCCATCCAAACTCTCTTCTTGAGCTCCGCGGGAACTTTCGGCCATGATTCATATTCCACTAAGTCCACTTTGCTCCGGGCCGTATATGCCACAAAGGTAACCCACTGTACATGATATACTATAGGCTCGAGCCCGGAATCAAAAGAAATGTCAAGAGTTTCCCCATTCTTTCGCATTTCCAATAGGCCATTGCAATTTGTGGGCCCTCTAACTCTACTAGATTTAGTAGAAGAACCATCTCCATGCTCCGTATTGCTTTTTTCTTTTTCGGGCCATTGAAAGTACCTTAAACTTCATTTACATAGAAAGAGAATTCAATATACATATATGCATAAACAAAGCTTAATGTCGATACAAAATGCTTTAATGTTAATGTTGTTGGAAAAAAAAAGGTACATTCGCAAATTCACTCCTACAAAACACAATTACATTAACCAAATTAAACCAAATGAGGGCCAAAAAAAAGTCCGTTTATAAAGGGGACCATTGATAAAGTAATTCACATTTCACAACCAACACTAATGTGGAAAAAAGGCAATGTACATTCGCAAAATTCACTCCTAAAAATCCACAATTACCATTATCCAAATTAAACCAAATGAGGGCCAAAAAAAAAGTGGACTTCTCAAGGGTACCATTGATAAAGTACTTCACATTTCACAACCAACAACTAATGAGAACATTCATTCATTTCTACTAAAGGAATAACATTTCACAAAGTGGAATCAACAACAAAGCATTTTCCTCATTATCACCAAAGGAGGAACACTAAATCGAATAAAAACCGAAATCAAACACCAATGTTCTAAAATTAATCAAGCAAAAACCGAAATAATCATTTGAGTTTCTCATTTTCAAAAAAAAAACCCGAATTTCAAAGGGTACCTAATGGAACATTAATCAAACCCTAGGTTCTCAACTTATGTAGACAAAACACTCAATTCAACAACCAAACCAAATGCTACAAACAATCAATAAATCCAAAAAACTTTCCAAGCTTTCATCACAAGAGTTAAAACCGAAATCTACCATAAATATCAACCAACAAAATCCTAGTGCAATGGTAAGCATTTGCAAAATGTAAGGTTAAATACACAAAAGTTTAAAATGAAAGCATAGAAGGTGGAACCTTTTGGTTGAACTCAAAAAAAATCCAAGCTTTAATGGAGATGGAAAGGCCGACCGACGGTGAATGCTTGGGCAGCCGAAACATCGGTGAATGCTTGGGCAGCCGACGGATGATCGGAAGGTGGAGGAGGTCGCCGGCGATGGGAGAAGCGGCGAAGAAGACGAACGGCCGCGGGAAGAAGATTCGGGAAACAGGGGAAGTGAAGGGGAAAAGAAGGAGAAGAAAGAAAGAATGAGGGAGGAAATGAAAAACACAAAATTTGAATTATAATTAATAACCGGGTCGGTTCAACTGCGGTTCAACCGCGAACCGCAGTTGAAGGTACACTTCAACTGCGGTTCAACCTCGAACGCAGTTGAAAGTAACTTTCAACTGCGGTTCAACCTCGAACCGCCATTGAAAGTATACTTTCAACTGCGGTTGAACCATGAACCGCGAAACCGCGTTGAACCATGACCGCGAACCGCAGTTGAAGGTACTTTCAACTGCGGTTCAATGTTGAACCGCCGTTGAAAGTATACTTTCAACTGCGGTTCAATGTGACCGCAGTTGAAAGTGTACCTTCAACTGCGGTTCGCGGTTTGACTGCGGTTGAAAGTCCGCACTTTTTCTCGGTTTAAGTAGAGAAAAAAATTGGAGCCAATTCCCGCGCGGTCATATTTTATATTAATATTTTTTTATTTTCCATTTTCAAAAAATATTTCCACATAGTTGTTAATATAATAATCTCGACTTTTATTAACCATTTCATAATTAAATTTCAAATTTTTAATTGAACCACATATTTGCATTTAAATTTCCCGCGCGTGCTACTACACGTACAATAATTATTGGTCAAACATAAAAATTAATAATTTCCGTAACTTTAATACATGTAAGAGCCAAGAAAGTAATAAGCTTCATTATGTTCCCTAAAATTCCTACTTTTTGACTTGGCGAACGGGATAAAAAATCAAATCCACAAATGCATTAGGTACGTATAGTAATATAAAAATTAATAAAATTTAAGTGGCCGAAAAAATTTTTTTGCTGAAAGTCATTAGGACTTATGAGCATTATTTGAAATTAGCTAGAAGTTTGACTTTTAGACTTTTAAATACTTAGAAGATGAAAATTGGTCAAATGAAATTAATGATATTTTAATATGCTAAGACCAATTTTGAAGTTAAAATACTCAAGAAAAGATGAGTTAGGCAAAATAGAGAAAAATTTGAGAAAATTTGAAATTTGCATTTGATTGATGAGTCTTTGAGTGATATAATCCTAGAATGCCATGTTTTAGAGTTAAAATGATGCATTAGGATCTATGTCATCTTTGGTATCTTGAAATTCTTGCACATGTTAAAACGGTTGAAAATTTTCATTTCAAGATAGCAAGAATTAAGCATGTTTGCATTACTAAAAATGGTTGACCAAGTGGTTGACTTTTTAAATATACATGCTTTAGCTTATTTGAGAGTTTAAGAATTAACTTATTGATAATTTGAAGTTGCTCACATGAGAAAATTAAGGATATATGCTTCAAAATGGCAAGCTTCAATTGAAAAAACTTGACCAAGTAGTTGACTTTGAAAATATGAATGCTTTGGATTGTTTGAATCTTTATGCATAACTACTTGAGCCTTTGAAGGTGCTTGGATGATATATAAAATGCTTGATAGAAACTTGAATTTAGCAACTTTCAAAATTCAAAGCTTAATATAATTAAGCTTGAAAAACGTTGACCTATAGGTTGACTTTGCACATATGCATGATTTGAAATGTTTCATTCCTTTGAATGTCAAAGCGAAAATCCAGGAAAAGGGTGGCGCTTCACTATATATCTATTTCCATCTTAAGAGTCACCGCGGTTAATTTATGAAAATCGGGAAAAAAAACTTAATAGAGAGTAGGGTTTAGGGTTTAGGGTTTAGGGTTTAGAAAATGATATGAAAATAGAAAATTTGAGTAGCGCGGGAATTGGCTCCAAAACTAATTTTCTACGGCGGTTCAACCGAGAACCCGCCGTAGAAAGTATTTTCTACGGCGGTTCATGTTTGAACCGCCGTAGAAAGTTTGATTTCTACGGCGGTTCAAAGTTGAACCGCCGTAGAAAAGTAGTTTTTGGAGCCAATTCCCGCGCTACGTACGTACGCATGGATTTTCTATTTTTTTTTACCAAATTCAAAATACATTATATATATATATAAAGAATTAATTATAAAAGTTGTCTTAAAGTATTCAATTATTCAAATGAAAATATTTTATTTATGTAGTGGAAATTTACAAGATATCGAGAGCATAGAGGATCGAGAGAGTTGGATATATATGATGTGCATCAAGAGGGGAAAGGAGAAAAGCGAAAGATGTTATATATATATATGTATGTATAAACAGATATGTATATATATATGTTTGTAAATTAATGAAATCCAGTGTTTATTTAATTTTTTTCGGCCACTTAACTAATATTAATTAATTTTTATATTACTATACGTACCTATAATGCATTTGTCGAAAAAGTAGATATTTAACGGAACATAATGAAGCTTATATTTTATCGTCTCTTACATGTATTAAATTTACGAAATTTATTAATTTCTATATTTGACCTATAATTAATAAATATACACAATCAGGGTATGTATTATTATACTTACAAATTTGTGAGATTAGTTATTTGAAAAATGGAAAAAACAAATTAATATTGAAAAAAGAATCCACCGCGGTTCACGAGTGAACCGCCGTTGAAAGGGACTTTCAGCGGCGGTTAAACATGAACCGCCGTTGAAGTTACACTTTAACGGCGGTTCAACGTTGAACCGCCGTTGAAGTTACACTTTCAACGGCGGTTCAACGTTGAACCGCCGTTGAAGTACACTTTCAACGGCGGTTCAATGTTAACCGCCGTTGAATAGACGACCCGGTTAATTAAAGTTCAAAATTTTGAACGTTCTTTTCCTCCCTCATTCTCTTCCTCTCCACTCCCATTTTTTCCCCTGCATTTCCCCTGTTTCCCGAACCCCGCCAAGTAATTATAAAGAGTTAAATATAAAATAAAAACAAAATGAACTGCGTATAGATTTCCCTGGAAATTTACAAAGTACTACTCCTTGGAAGAAATAATAATAATAATACAAGAAACATTTATTCATAAATGAAAAACAAGGAAATCTATTTTCCGGAAATTTGACAAAGTCTCCCCTATAAATGTAACGTACTCCCTGTAAATTCGATGCACATATACTTCAATACTTCACTAAAATTCCAACTATTTCGAATAATACGGAATTCAGTTTCAAATCACTTCAGACAGAATCTCCTCTGCTTGTTTTTACCAAAACACAAGTGCAATTTAAGATCAGCACATAAGTTTCACACAATTTCAAAAAATAACATATTCATTTATAAACAGTTCCGCATATGAAGTCCCTGGAAATTTTGTCCCTTGATTGTGCGGCTTCATCCGAGGTGTGACCTGTTTCAATCCCACAGTACGAAGGATAAAAATAAATGTTGTTAAAAAATTATTGAATCCTCTCTTCATTAAAATCAAAGAAACATATACAAATACACAAACACACATACACACCCACGGGAATTGAAGTTTAATAAAAACAAACAATATACCTGAAAATGATTCTTAACTTATTCTCTTTCTCTTAAGGGACACTTGATCCTCGAACCATAATACTTCGCTGTGGTCATCACGGAGTATGTATTTATCAAGTTCCCTATCTTCCTCATCTGCTCTCGGTTCAGGTAACCCACTAGAGAAAGGGCCAGCCTCATGAAGCCCTTCTTCTGTATCTATCCCTTCCACACCGTGATGTTGTTTACCATGAAGAACAACAGACCAATGTTCGTCGCAAGGATCGGTGATATAAAAAACTTGTTTCGCCTGCAATGCAAGTATAAATGGTTCCCCCTTGAAACCCTCCCGATTGAGGTTGACCAAGGCAAAACCCAATGGATCATCAGTTCGAACCCCACTATTGTTATCAACCCATTTGCAGCGAAATACTACTACTTTGAAACAAACATAGTCAATCTCCCAAATATCTTCGATCACCCCGTAATAAGCCATGCTTGCATACAATGGATTTTTATCCTTCCTGCTAGAAACATGTAAAGCCTCTGAGATTAATGTAATACCACTGTTTTGTGCCGTACTCTTCTCATCTTGTCTCTTAGTAGCAAATGAATATCCATTTATGTCATAGCATGAAAATGCTCGTACCGCAGGGCTGGGCCTAAATGCCAACCATTTCAATGTCTCCGAAACGTCTTTGCCCAGGACAGCATTACCAAACCAATAGACAAATGTCCGAATATGTTCATTGAGCACACGTTGATCCGTCCAAGCAGGATAAGACGTTCTTATTGACTGTATGTGGTCTGTCACATAGGGCGCAACTTCTTCAGAATTGCGCAGAATGTAGAGATGCGCCTTCATTAATTCAACATTAGACGGCAAAAAAAATTTTCCTCCCCTTCTGCCCATACCTGTAATCCTCCCATCGTGCCGATTCTTAGATATTCCAATGGATGCGGTCCCGGCCAAGTACTCAGTGCAAAACTCAATTACCTCCTCAGCTATATAACCTTCAACAATACTAGCATCAGGACGAAACGATTCTTCACATACCCCTTATATACTTTCATATATCGCTCGAATGGGTACATCCATCGCAAATGAACAGGCCCGCAGATTTTTATCTCTCTGACCAAATGAATCACCAAATGCACCATAATATCAAAGAAGGCGGGTGGAAAATACATTTCTAATTGACAGAGGACAACAGTTATTTCATCTTGTAGTTGATCAAGTCTTTCGCGCGCGATAACCTTGCTACATATAGCATTGAAGAAGAAACAAAGTCTTGTTATACTGGACTTAACATGCTTGGGCAATATCGAGCGAATAGCTACAGGCAACAATTGCTGCATTAAGGCATGGCAATCATGAGACTTCAAACCAACCAGTTTTAAATCTTTCAAGGAAACAAGTCTGCTTACATTTGAAGAATATCCAGATGGAACTTTGATGCTACGCAAACTTGAACACAGTTGTTTTTTCTCCTTTCTGGACAAAGTGTGACAGGCAGGGGGTAGATATGTGCGTTGTCCTCGAGCAACCGGTGCTAAATTTGCTCTTATGTTCATATCAACCATATCAAGTCTCGCGTTATAACCATCCTTAGTTTTACCAGGGATGTTCAAGAGCGTACCTAAGAGGCTTTCGCAAATATTTTTCTCAATATGCATAACATCGAGACAATGTCTGACATCCAAGTTCTCCCAGTATGGAAGTTCAAAAAATATGGATTTTTTCTTCCAACAACCTGTATCATTGTTGCTGGACTCCGAAGTTTTACCAAACTCAACATTAATGTCCGTCACACGAGCTTTCACCTCTGGCCCGCTCAAGGGTTCTGGAGCTTTTCTGAACTCTTGGAATCCATTGAATGCTCTTTTCATACGGCGATACGGATGAGTCTCGGGAAGAAATCTGCGATGCCCAAGGTATACTGTCTTCCTCCCATGTGCAAGCTGACAAAAATCTGTACTCTCCTCACATATTGGACATGCTTTATGCCCTTTAACAGAGCACCCAGAAAAGTTTCCATAAGCAGCAAAATCATTAATGGTACAGAACAACATGGCACGTAATGTGAACATTTCTTCACGGTAGGCATCAAACACAGGTGCGCCTTCATCCCATAACTTTTTCAAGTCTTCAATAAGAGGAGCAAGATACACATCGATGTCATTTCCTGGTTGCCGTGGGCCTGAAATCATTAGAGACATAAGTATGTACTTGCGCTTCATACACAAGTAAGGCGGCAAATTGTAAATAACCAACATCACCGGCCATGAGCTATGTGTGCTACTCAGACTGCCAAACGGGTTCATTCCATCAGTACACAGACCAAGCCTCAAATTTCTTGCTTCTCCCCCGAAAGAAGGATACATTGAATCAATCTTTTTCCACTGATCTGAGTCTGATGTATGCATTATCACCTTGTCATCATCACTGGGAATACACCGATCTGAATGCCATGTCAATAGTTTTGCATCTTTTTCATTAGCGAACAACCGTTTAAATCTCGGTATTATAGGAAGATACCACAGAACCTTAGCCGGCGACCCCTTCTTTTGCGCATCAGGACTGTCTTCAACAGCATCACACAGCTGCTTGTTTTTGTATCGGGGAGTGTTACACTTAGGACATCGCAATAAATCCTTATACTCATTCCTGTAGAGGACGCAATCATTTGGGCAAGCGTGGATCTTCTTATACTCCATACCCATTGGACACAACATTTTTTTCGCCTCGTAAATTCGATTGGAAGTTCATTATCTTCTGGGAGCATATCTTTCAATACCCTCAATAAGGCTGTAAAACTAGTATCTGACCACCCATTTGCCGCTTTCAAACTAAACAACTTCAAAACACTAGACAATCGTGTCTATTTACTGCAACCCTTGTATAGAGGCTTCTCATTGTCACCCAAAATCGAAGCAAGAACTTCCGGTTTATCAGCAAAATCCTCGGCCACATCCTCAATCATGGCATCTAATCGATCTCTAGTAATCGCATCATCTCCTTTTGTATGAGATTTTCTTTGCTCAGGTAAACCATCAATACTTTCACCATGCCAAATCCACAGTTTATAAGAAGGATCAAACCCGTGCCGATATAAATGGAATCTTATTGTATCTGAGTTATCAAACCGCGCCCCATTTTTACAAGATTTGCACGGACAATGAACGTACTTTGTATTCTTATAAGCGAATTGAATGAAATTCTCAACTTCTCTCGCATAAGAATCGGAGGTCCGATCACCACAGAACAAGGTATTTCGATCCATGTGTAACTAAGACCTTGAAATAATTAAAAATACCAAATAATAATTCAACAAACAATGTACAAAGTATCAAGTTGCATGCTTGTCTTAGCACATGTCATAATACTTATGTTAGTCATATATGTGCAAAACTACTATAATACCTCAATGAAAAAAATAATGCAATGACAACACATGCGCAATAGACATAATCGAATGAAGAAGAAACTCTAAGTTTTTCATTCATGCATTTCGTCAAACACATAAAATGCATAAAAAAATAATACAAACTCTAAGTAGTGCTAATTATATGAACATCATCCATTAAAAATCAAACACTATAAATCAAATTACATCACCGAAAACTACATAGTATAACTAAATAAGGTTCCACACTACTAAGGTTCGCCACATACATGGAATATATGCAACTTTAATTTTCAGCCATGCAGCTACCATAAATAAAAATAAATGCTATAGGATGACATATCTAAAGTACAAGCATAAGCAATTACTGGAAAATTTTACAAGTTTCTAACCTTTAGGTGGTAAATTTTAGCTCCAAATGACGATTCTTTAGGTTCAACGTGCAAAACCGTAGTAGAAATTTGGAGACAAACACTCTCGGGCGCGATATGGGAATACACGGTGTTATTTAGGTTTTAATATATATACACGTCAATACTACGGCGGTTGGAGGGAAACCGCCGTGGAAAGTTCCCTTTCTACGGCAGTTTGTCCCAACCGCCGTAGAAAGTCCGTTTCTACGGCGGTTCATAGTTGTCGAATCGAGATACGTATCGTGTATCGGAAATGCGATTTTATGAAAACGTATCGTGTATCGTATCGTATCGTAAGATACGTTTGTATATAATAATATAATATAAATTTTATAGATATTGAACATATATTAAAAAAGATGTCATAATTATATTTTTTTGATTGTATATAAATAAGTATAAAAAGAATAAAATGAAAACAATGAATTTAAAAAAAATTAGAAAGGAAATTAAATGAAAGATACTAATTTGAGCATAATAAAAAAGATCTCCAAATTTGATGCCAATGAGATTCGAACCCATGTGGATTGTATGGGGAGATTGAGCACTAACCAATTAGCCAACCGCATGATTTGTTTTATAAGTCTGAGCATATTATATATATAGGAAAGTGGGCAGCCAACTTTGTTTGTCCCACATCGAGATTTTGTGAATTGTTGTGTATGTTGAATGCTTATAAAAAGGGGTAGGCGGGCTGCTCACTTCCCACACAATCAAGCTTGAGCTGAGCTCGGCTTGGAAGCCACGATAGCTTGGGCTTGAGCTTAGGAAAATTAAGCCGAGCTAAGCTTGATTTAGAGTGGTTTAGTTGTAAATTTTGAAGTGAGAAATTTTTTTTTTTTTTTAAATTACGATACGAATCGCTTTGAATCGCACAAAATTTTAATTAATTGTGCGATTCACTACTACATGCGATACGTTTATCCGATTCGTATCGAAATCTTTGATTTATGATACGTATCGTACGATACGTATCGTGTATCGTACGAGTTTAACAACTATGCGGCGGTTCATTTTTAAACCGCCGTAGAAAGTCAGGTTCTACGGCGGTTCATTTTTAGACCGCCGTAGAAAGTCCGCATTCCTTTTATTACTGCGGTTTTCTATTTTCCGCCGTTAATTCGCAGCCATTAAAGCTCCGTTTTGTAGTAGTGAAAGATGAGGTGGCAGCTTGTGAGTGGATGTCTGATTGTAAGTGGATGTCTGATGAGTCATAATATAACTTATATCAGGATCATCCTGAAAAATATTATTCCCATTTTAATAATGAATGGTCGACAAAAATGGCACATGAGATGCACATGTTGGCATTCCGTCAAGACTAATGGCAACAAACACCAAAATGACATTTTTGGCTCGTTTTTAAAAATATGGTAAAATTTATCGGAAGCAAGAAAGTTTAGTTACTAAAGCGGACAGAGTGAAAAAATATAGAGAAATGTTGGGTATTTCACTATTAAAAATGTAAGCTCTAAGACTGAAACCCTTTTAGTCTAAAGCGGACAGAGTGAAAAAATATAGAGAAATGTTGGGTATTTCACTCTTAAAAATGTAAGCTCTAAGACTGAAACCCTTTTTGCCATGCAAATTGCATTAGCTGGAGCTTGGAACTGGAAGTATATCCGTCTGACTAGTCTACCATGTACTATAGGAGTCAAAGGTTTTCAAATAAAAAACGTTTAGCAGCTTTCTGTGGGAAAAAACACTTCCCGTCCACATCAACGTAAGCAATCGATTTTTCATAGCCAATGTCAAACTCAATTTTTAACATCCCAAATAAATCAACAAGACAAATCAGCATCTCAGCAAAATCCGCCACTTCCAGTACTGGGTAATCCACTCAGGACCCGTCCAATTCGTTGTACAAAACCCAACCTCGCTAGCCATGGGCGGATCCGAGGGGGGGGGGTCCCCGGACCATCCAGGCCCCTCCCCCACTCTTATTAATTAGTAGTGAATTTTTCAATGGCAAAATAAATTTTATATTTGTATTTTACACTTAAAAAAAATTCTTAATATATTGAACCCCTTAAAGATTTTGTTTTGATTCCGCGGCTCGCCAATTTTCCTGAAATTTGAGTGATTCTGGACCAAGTGCTGCACTTGATGATCACTAGCAATCCCGTAGGAAGGAAAATATGAGGAATTCTTCTCCTCCATTGTACTAACCTTAATTTTCACCATATTGTTACTGCCCATATTTACAATTTTCGGCCAAAAAATGAAGCATTAAAGTTTGCCAGACGTTTACGCCGTGATGCATCGGATCCCTCCTCAAACGACAAAGTTAAGAGAAACCTTTTACATCAAACGATAAAGTTAATAAGAAACTCAAGCTCAGAAATCTCTGTCCTCTTGAAGATGTAAGTCAAATAGAATCGTCTAATTCTAATACACGCTGCGGTTTTGAATCCACACATGTTGAAGGCGAGAGAAAAAAGCGGAGGTGATATTGAGGGAATTGGGTGATGCGGTTTCGAATACACAAAAGTGGAAGAAAATGGACCGGCCTGGGATTGGTTTAGGCTTCAAAACCGGTCGGCACCACCCCGCCTTGAACTGTCTTCAAAACCCTAAACTGGCCCATACAGCCACCCCGCCCTGCCTCGAACCAAACTGAAATTTAGGTTTGGTCGGGACAACTGCCCCACCCCAACCCACGGGGAAGTTTGAACACCCCTAATCACGGCGTGCATGTCCATTTACAACTGATAAATCTGTAGCATATATGGTTTTGGGAACTGTTATAGAATTTTCGTGAAAAAAAAATAGAATTTGTTAAAATGCTTTAAAGTGTAATTGTCTCCTACCGTTTGATTTTATAGGATACAGAGCACAAAATAATGCAGCAAAAATCAACAAACAAAAATTTATTACTTTTTAGTGCGTGCATGTATCAAGTGTATATTGTGCATCATTCGTGCCTACTTTGTGGAGTGTACGCACGAATATAATGTTGACACACTTTAATCTTCATTTTTTGGCAGAAAATTGTTTTGGGTTGAGATTGATGGAGCATATCAACGGAATGAGCTTCAGGCAGGGCAGCTTGAGTGCTCAAAGACAGCAATGGGAATCTCATCAAATAGGCTTCTAGCATTTTCCCGGCAAGTTCAGCAACACAAGCGGAGTTTTCGATATTGTCTTAACATGAACCTTTAGCTAGTAGTCTTGCAGGATGGGGAGGACATCCCTGTGTATAATTTAGGGTAAAAATAGTTTGGTTAGTGTTAAAATCCTCGAAGTTTCACAATCTCAGGTTAAGAATGCACACAACCTAGCTCATGAAACTTTTATTATGTGTAATACTTCTGTTTAAGGCAGTGGCAGATCTAAATGGAGACTGGCCCCTGCAAGAAGTAAAAATTTAGTTGTAGGTATTTATATTTTAGTGTAGAAAAAAAATTCAATTAATATTTGGCCTCTACAAAATAAGTTTATTGTTATTGTCCCCTTCAATTAATTAACTTAAGTTCCGCCAATGATTTTATATGAAGCAAAGTTTCAAGAAAAGGAGAAGAAAATTGACACTTCATTACAACCAAAGATATAATCTTTCTATAACAAAATGCAGCAACAGGTTGGTATCAGCTACAAAAGCAGATCGATGTCCCTAACTACGGCAGCCTAAAACCTTACTAGATATACGGTAAATGAAGCAAATTCTTTCCCACTTGCTGCAAACCTAATCTTTCAGATCCTCCATTAATCATGGTTTCATCCCTAGGCCCACCTCTCTTCTTTGGTCCAGGTTGCGGTACAGTAACCTTCACATTCCCCCCACCAACATCATTGTTCCCGGAAGCCAACCAATTCAGAAATCCAGCCGCCCAATTTATTCCGTTCATTGGGAAGTAATACGCCTCCTTCCCCGGCACTTTAGGTGGCATTGATGACATATCTGTCCCAGTAAAAGCCCTCTCACACTTCTGGCAGTTGAGATAACAGTCTACATGAACCGGCACATACTCATACATCTCTGTCCCAGTACGGGCGAGCTGTCCAAAACGACACCGCACTGTGAATAGAATGCTAGAAATTAAGATCGATACTTGCAATGGTTTTTCTTTCACAACGGATGTACAGCAAAACTTTTACCCATATATGACAGTGCAAGAATTAAGGCAGCAATAATGCATTAAATTATAATACGTTGCAAATATTATGCTTATCAATGAAAAATTGATGACCTGATCAAATTTTGATTTTAAAAAGCATTTGTTCTATCAGCTATCTAATTCAATACTAATAAAATCTGATCACAAATCGATGCCTTTTACAGCTTGTGTCCTACTGTTTGATTTTATAGGATTAGGAGCACAAAATAATGCACAGAAAAAATCAACAAACAAAAATTTATTAATGTTTAATTAGTGCGTGCATCTATCAGGTGGACATTGGGCATCATTCGAGCCTACTTTGTGGAGTGCACGTACGAATATATGTTGACAAAATTTAGTGCTTCATTTTTTGGAAAATGGTAAATATGAGCAGTAACGATAGGGTGAAAATTAAGGTTAGTATGATGGAGGAGAAGAATTCCTCATCTTTTCCTTCCAACGGGATTGCCGTGATCCTCAAGTGCAGCCCTTGGTCTAGAATCACTCCAATTTCAGGAAAATTGGCTAGCCGGGTTGGGTTTTGTACTACGAATTAGACGGGTCCTGGGTGGATACCTAGTGGAAGTGGCTGATTTTGCTGAAATGCTGATTTGTCTTGTTGATTTATATAGGATGTTAGAAGTTGAGTTTGATACTGCCCATGAAAAATCGATTGCTTAGGTTGATGTGAATGGGAAGTGTTTTTTCCAAGTATTTTTTCCCGAATGAGCAATGGAAGGCACAACGACTAGCTAGTTATATATATATAGGATTTTTTCCCTAATAATCAAATTGGCACCAAAAATTACCTAAATAAACCACTTTTTTTTTATTCCGAATCTATAGAAAACGAATCTGGCAGATTCGTTTTCCCCGAAAAATGAATTTGGCAGATTCGTTTTCGGGAAGAATGGTTGCGGGGAAAAAATTGAAAAAAAAAAAGGAATTTTTGGAGAAACGAATCACGGTCTGAAAAACGAATCACGGAGATTCGTTTTCTCTGAAAAACGAATCTCCGTGATTCGTTTTCTCCAAAAAGTTTTTCAGAATTCGTTTTCTACTTAAAACGAATTCATTGAATTCGTTTTAAGTAGAAAACGAATTCAACGAATTCGTTTTCTGTTGGATTTTAAAAATAAAATAAAATTCAGTAAATATATAAACGGAAAACTGCACAATAGAAAAGGAGGACTCGGGTGACCGACGAAGAGGGAGAACCCAATCAGTGGCCGAAGAGAGAACGTTCGTCTCCTACCCACCGACCGGCACCACCCAGCCATTCCGGCCGAAACCGCGGCACGCCGCCGAACCTGCCGACGTCGCCGGCCCGACGGGCGGTTGTCCGGGAAGCGAAATTGGGGCCGACGGAACCCTAGATTTTGGGACATTCTTGAAGGAGACCCGATTTCCGGCAGCACAACCTCAATTTGCAGTGGGTCCACTGCGATTTTGCTCGGAATCTGCTTGAGGTTTGTCCTAGGTTTATAAAGTTGTGAATAATTTGGGTTTTATTTGTAATTTGGACCCAAATGAGCATGCTTTAATTTTTGGAAATATAATTTGGGGATTCTTTCAATTAATTCCGTTTGTGTATAGTGTATTTGCCGGTTGGGGGAAATGGGAAGAGCATGAAAGAGTAGCTAAAGACCCATGGGTGAATTTTTTGGAAAAAATGGTCAACGTGTTTTGTAGTTGCTTGTTGAGGTAGATGTTGATAAAAATGCTCCATGTGTTCAAGGTTTGCCTTTGAATAATTTGGTTGTGTTGTTTAGCAAAGTTGAGAGGTAGATTCTGGAGTAATGAGGTATTGCGTATTTTTTACACAATTGAAAAGCGAAAATGTGAAACCGTCGGCTTGCCACATAATTTGAAATTACCCTCATTTTGAAGTCGAAGTTGTAAATGTTATGCGAAATGCGGAGACCCTTGTTTAATATGGTGTTACTTTTGATGAAAATGCGTAGAGTTGCATATCTTTTAGGGAATAGAAGCATTAGTGTTTCTTATACCCTCGCTCAATATGCCATCGGGATTGTGTTGTTCTTTGTAGTTGGGGGTTGAGGTATATGTTGATAAAAATGCTCAATGTGTTCCTTGTTTGCCTTTGAACAATTTGGTTGTGTTTGTTTAGCAAATTTGAGAGGTGGATTCCGGAGTAATGAGGTATTGCGCATTTCTTACGCAATTGAAAAGCAAAAATGTGAAACCATCGGCTTGCCACATAGTTTGAAATTACCCTCATTTTGAAGTTGAAGTTGTAAATGTTAGGCGAAATGCGGAGACCCTTGTTTAATATGGTGTTACTTTTGATGAAAATGCGTAGAGTTGAATATTTTTTAGGGAATAGAGGCATTAGTGTTTCTTGTACCCTCACTCAATATGCCATCGGGATTGTGTTGTTCTTTGTAGTTTGTGGTTGAGGTATATGTTGATAAATATGCTCCACGTGTTCCTTGTTTGCCTTTGAACAATTTGGTTGGGTTTGTGTAGCAAATTTGAGATGTGGATTCCGGAGTAATGATGTATTGCGTATTTTTTACACAATTGAAAAGCGAAATTGTGAAACCATCAGCTTGCCACATAGTTTGAAATTACCCTCATTTTGAAGTTGAAGTTGTAAATGTTATGCGAAATGCGGAGACCCTTGTTTAATATGGTGTTACTTTTGATGAAAATGCGTAGAGTTGAATATGTTTTAGGGAATAGAAGCATTAGTGTTTCTTGTACCCTCGCTCAATATGCCATCGGGATTGTGTTGTTCTTTGTAGTTTGTGGTTGAGGTATATGTTGATAAAAATGCTCCATGTGTTCCTTGTTTGCCTTTGAACAATTTGGTCGGGTTTGTGTAGCGAATTTGAGATGTGGATTCTGGAGTAATGAGGTATTGCGTATTTTTTACACAATTGAAAAGCGAAAATGTGAAACCATCGGCTTGCCACATAGTTTGAAATTACCCTGATTTTGAGGTTGAAGTTGTAAATGTTATGCGCAATGCGGAGACCCTTGTTTATTCTTGGTGTTACGTTTGATGAATTTGTGTAGAGTTTAATATTTTTTAGGGAATAGAAGCATTAGTTTTTCTTGTACATTCGCTTTATATGCCATTGGGAGTGTGTTGTTCTGAAAGTTTTTCTTTTTTTTTTTTTTTGGTTGGTTTGTAATGTTTCCGCATTGAATGAGGCTATCGCATGAAGCGTTACGTCTGTTTTGTAAACCTGGGACCATCCTTTGAACACTTTTGAGGTACTATTTTGCAATCTCAATATCTATTGAACTGCAATTGTCATTATACTAGAGTGTCTTGGGAAAGGTCGTAAATTATGTTGCCTTTCTCTGTAATTCATGTGGTGCTCCCAGATGTATGTTTTCTGGAGTTATATTGTCGTTGGAGTCTAAATTAGTGGCCAAGGGTTATGTTACCTGCCTTGTGTGCATTATAAGTTGGTTGGGTGCCTGAAAATTCTATATGTCCATTACACTGAAGGCTGTTCTAGGTTGATCGAGGTTCATGCTTTATCCTTGTTGCAATAACTTCAGAATTGGTGTGTTTAGTCTTTGTGATTGGTAGAAGTTCTTATCTTCTTCTTCTTGAATTCTTTTATTTGCCAATTAAATTTTCATCCCCCACTCTATCTGGTATGATAAATGATTTAGGCCTTTCTCTGGCGGAGGTAATTGGAAATTGCAACAATTTTTTATTGTGTAAAGATTTTCATTTCATGGTATAGAAGGGTTTTTTTTTTTTTTTTTTTTTTTTAGAATTAGGATTATTTCTCTTGGAAGGTGAAACTCTGAACAAAGCAATTCGTTCCTTAATGTAAAAAAGCTGTTCTTTACTATGGATTTTAAATGGTGAGCTGTCAATTCCTTAAGCATTGTCATCTTTTGGTTGGTATATTTTGTCCGAGTAAAGATCTTTATGATGCTTGAACTGGAAAATATATGTGCCAGTTCTGCTTAACTGTGAGAGTTTGTTTGAGGGTTGGTTCAAGACCAAAGGAGGAGTTAGTATTTGTGTTGGAATTTTTAAAGGGACTAATCAGTGATCACTTGCTCCAACCAATTGCTGCTTGAACAATCTTCTGCCTCGAGGTAACAAAATGTATGGTAATATCGAAGTGATCACTTCCGACAATCTGGACTGCACTTGGTTTTTGGATTGCAATTTTGCAGGCGGAATTGCTGAAATTCTGAAAATTTGGAAATGGCGAACTTCTGAAATTCTGAAAATCTGGACTGCTTGATTAGCATTTTTCAGCTGTATTTTGCTTTGTTCGAAATTGCCATCAGTGAAGGTGTGGAATCCAATCCTTGGCTGTTCTGGGATTTGGTGGAAATTGCATAGAAGGTTAAAAAATAGGGAAAAGAATTTAGTTGCCTAAATTTGGGTCAAGCCCATGTTTCGCTAAATTTGGCTCAAACCGAAGTCTTACTCTTAGGTTTGAGACAAGAAAAAAACCCCTCCCTCTTCGCATTTTTTTTGCTATTTGGATTTTCCTTTGCTGTTTTTTTATTTCTCTAGTTTGCTGTTTGTGCTTCCAAGTTCTCCTTGCTAATTTTGTTTTGCTGCTTTTGCTTCTTTGAAATTTGCTGGACTTATGTTGATCTTTTTGGACTGGATTTGTGATCGCGCTTTTTCTGAAAATCTGGAATGCATTATTTTTGGATTGTAATTCTTCACCCCAAGTGCAGAAAATTTACTAATTTGGTTGCTGTCGTTGGAATCTAAATTAGTGGCCAAGGGTTATCTTACGCATCTGTAATTAAACGCCTATTCATGTGATTAATTGTGATATGCATGTGGTTACAGTTGGGACTGCACATTATTTTTTCGCATGTACTGTATGCAATATGTAGCATATGTATGGTTGGAGTTTAGTTATAGTTTATATGGTACAAAGGAATGTGCCCCCTTACATGCAGTACTTTGTCCCCTAAATACTGTATGCGCTTGTAGAAATGTTGATGTTGTGATTTATATCGATATTTTCTATACCTGAACTGGTCTTGTAAACATCTGAACAAGTGTTTGTGCTGGTTAAGGCATATAGAACTTGGTGGTACAGCTGTGTTGCATTGAAATGGCAGGGAAATTAGTTAGAGTTATGTTATATTGGGATGGGAGAATTGAGCAGGGTCCTAATGGTTCAGAGTACAGTTGTCCTTCAAGACGAACTATTTTCGTTGCTGAGACTGTCAATTTCGAATTCCTTTCTTGGAGGTTTTACGAAGTTAGCAAAACATCGCCTTCCCACCACAAGCTGCAGATTTATTGTAGAACTCCAGTGATCGTCCCTACTAATGCACCTGAACGGACGGTGTTTGAGCACATTCTCATAGATGATGATGAAACCCTCTGTGATATGCTCAATATACCCAAGGCCTTCCCATTTGTTGTTGCGGTCTAGGTTTATTTAATTAAGGAGCCACTCCCCTATGAAACCCACCCTGATGCCCAAGCTGACTTTGACATCATCGGCTCATCTATAATGTCGTTCACAGAACTATTGAATAGTGGACATGTACAGGAAATGCGGGGAGATGTTCACATCAATTCTTTGCCCGAACAGAGACTATACGAATGTCCTTCAACACAACCACCCCTCACATCGTTACCTCACCAAGAAGCAGTTCATGGATTGAATCCTTCTGAGTATCTACTGCAGGAGAACCAAATGCCACTTCACACCCATCATGAGGTGGATGTCCTTGATGTCATGTCGGGTGCTAATGCGTCGGAAGGTGGAGTCGAGGAACGCGTCGAGGGACATTGTGAGTTGGGAGACATGCCGTGGTCGTTGACCAAATTTTCCCTTCCTGGAATGACGCGTGAAGACGTTGGGGCAAGCATAAAATTTTTCAACAATATTGGGGATGAGGCGCAGCATACGATCGATCAGTTCCACGATGGTACATGCTCTGTGTGGAAAGATGATATGTCCGCCAATTTGGAGAAGGGAATGGTTTTTGGGACGAAGGAGATTCTTCAGAATGCAGTTAAGTTGTGGTTGGTCCAGGCCAATCGATATTACAAAATATTGCTCCAACTCGTTGGACAGTTATCTGCAAATGTAAAGATGATCAGAAGTGTCCATGGAGTGTCCACGGGACCTGTAAAAGTAGTCGTCACTTTAAGATTACGCAGCGTATCTTCAATCACTCATGCACTCCAAAGCTTACAGGCTATGATCATTCAAATGTTGATTGCAAAACCATTGGGCGATTGGTCAGGGGCAATGTGGAGGCAAATGCATCTTACAGCGTTCGGGATGTGCAAGAGGATGTCAGAAAGCTGGGGGTGGAAATTTCTTATAAGAAGTCGTGGTTGGGGAAAAAAAAGGCCCTCGAAATGGTGTATAGAGGGTGGGATGAATCTTATAAAGAGTTGCTGAAATTTTTGCAAGCGTTGCAGCAAACCAATCCAGGCACTATTGTGGAGTGGAGACACGCAGATGGTACCACAGAAGAACGGAGTATATTTCATTCCATTTTTTGGGCATTTAGGCCAAGCATAGAGCGTTTCAAGCAGTGCCGGCCAGTTATTACCATAGATGGGACACATATAAGTGGGAAGTACAATGATAATTTACTAACTGCATGTGGCGTTGATGCAGCGGGTCATATATTTCCATAGGCCTGTGCACTGTCAGACGAGGAAAACTTGGCTAATTGGTCTTGGTTTCTTGACAATCTTGTGCGACATGTAATCGTAGGCTGCCTTGACGTTTGTCTAATATCTGATAGGCACAGGGCTATTTTGGCGGCAGTTAAGAACAACCCATTATTGCAGCCCCCCTATGTCCATCACAGGTTCTGCTCTCGACATGTGAAAGCCAATTTCAGTAAGAAGTTCAAGGATGCTGATTTGAATAACCTCATGGCCAAGGCATCTAGTGCGCATCAACTTCAGAAGTTCACTGCGATAATGAGGACAATCAGATCGGTTGACGAGTCTGCGTACAAATGGTTGGTTGACATCCCATTCACTCAGTGGACTCTTTGTCATGATGGCGAATACCGGTACGGGATAATGACAACCAATAACAGTGAGTCGTTCAATGGTGTACTGTTGGAGGTCAGACAACTACCGGTAACCGCTTGTGTGCGGTTTATTTTCTTCTGCCTTGTTAAGTATTTTGATAGGTACCTTCAAGAGGCCTTTAACTATATGAAAGAGAATGATTATTGGCCTAGAAAGGTTATGGAGAAGTACTTGACGAATCAGCGCAGGTCAAAGTATCATCAAGTTACCCAATTTTATCGGGAAGATGGGTTATACCAAGTTCGCACTGGTGTTTCGCCTTGATGGAAGAGTTAAAAATTCACACACAGTTAACATACGTGAAAAAAGCTGCAGCTGTGGTAAAATACATATATACAAGATTCCATGTTCCCATATAATCAAAGTATGTGAGGATTTGAAAAGAGATGACTTGGATTTGGTTTCAGAATTTTATTCTTCGAAGACAATGGTTGACACGTATTCAAGTCATTTCTTCCCTATAATGCATGAAGATTATTGGCCTACTTATCCATTTCTGTTAGCACCAAATCCATCAAGGATAAATGATCGTAGAGGAAAACCCCGCAGAAAGAGATTTACAAATGCTATGGACAGTCAGCCCATGAAGCAATGCCGGGCCTGTCACCAACACGGGCACAGTAGGGAAAAATGTCCACGTCTTGCGCAACTGCGTGAGAGGGCCAGCACACACACTTGATGTATTTTTACGGTTGTATGTTGAATATTTTCTATTAGTATAACAACTACATGCTTAGTCTTCGTATTCTGTGCTGGATGCAGTTGGTTCGAATTCAAATGTATCTGTAATGGGGGGTTATTTGATATATGTGATGTTACAGCATTTTGTTGCACAGTTATTTTTGGCTCAATTGTTGGCGGAAGTATACAAAAATTTTCATTTACATGTTGGAATTTAAGTGTGTTACCTAATTCTATATTCATGCATGATTATTTCCATCCTTATACTTCCATAGTAACCGGTACGAATGATTGATGCTTTGAAATTATTATACTTAATGCTGCGGTTGGTTTCATATTCAGTTTTTTTGTTTCCTATTTCAGGATATCTACAATGGAAATGGGACATGGGCAGAACCCATTGGTATATTTGGACCCAGGGCCTAAAGACCACAGTGTACTAACATTGCAAGCTAATCATCGCTCGAAATTGATTTGGGCGGACTTGGCCACTCCTCTACTGACTTTCAAGTCAAGTAATCACGATGTGTATAGCACCCTCGCGTGATTACACTTTTGAAAGAATCAGGCTTTTATGGCGTATTCAGAGGGGGTGATATAAAAGTGGACAAGTATTTAATAAATGCCTTGGCTGAGAGGTGGCGCCAAGAGACGCATACATTTCACCTTCCCATCGGTGAAGCCATGGTGACGTTGCAGGATGTTGCGGTTATATGGGGGTTGCCCATAATTGGGCAACCACTTATTTCTAACGGAACCACACGAAAAGTGGCTGAGTGACAGGCATTATGTATGCAATTGTTGGGGTACGAGCCTGCAGCGAATGATATTAGGAGTGGTCAGTTGAACTTGATCAGTTTAAATACCCACTTGATTGAGTATCTCACCATTAATGATGATTCAACGAGTGAAAGAGTTATACAGCACACTAGATGCAGACTGATGCAGTTGCTTGCTATGTTATTTAGTGATAAATCTGTGGCCGGGGCCAAACTAATGTACTTACCATTTTTGGCCAACTTTCATGCTATATGAAATTATAGTTGGGGCAGTGCTACATTGGCCTTACTATATCGGAATTTATGCCGGGCTACTCGAATGGACACGAAAGAGATAGGTGGACCCTAACTACTACTACAATTGTGGGTATGGGAAAGAATCCCTAAACGGACTCCTACTGTTCGACCCACAGTCCCCGCTCAGGACTTCGACGATTTAGTCCCCCTACCGCGTGGTGCCGCATGAGTTATGTCTTATTAATATTTCATTTCCACACAATGGTTGATTCTTGTTCTTTTTTAACCCCTGTCCTACATTGTGTTTATTATGCAGATGGAACAAGAGACGCAGTTTTGTGAATGTTGGCTCATACATAATATATCTATTTCGCGACCAATTAGATCATCTCGTTGAGGGAGACGTGAGTATTTCTTTGTTATTAGAACTTCATTACTATGTCTACTTCCCGTATTGTTTACTATTGCCATTTTCATTTTATTTTCGTAGTTTATTTGGAACCCATATGAGGAGGATGAATTGCTGAAACTGCCTGAATATTGCTTAACTGGAAGGGAAATTTGGCGATCACATGTCCCTCTCATTAACTTCTGCGTGGTCGAACTGCTTGCCCCAGAGCGAGTTATGCTCCAATTTGATTGCAGGGAATTCCTGTCACCATCGATACGAGTGAACGGCTTCACAGTTTCGATTTCACAGAACGAGTTACAGAAAAATAGGCGCTAACACACCGAAACCATATTGCTCATTGGGAACAGGCTGACCAACACGTTATTGTAGGGAATATTTCTAATGCATTCATTGATTAATTTTCTCCTTACATGACGTGGTATTGCAATATCACTCTGCAGCTGGTGAGTAATCTGGCTAAACCTCCAGATAAAGCGATGCGATATTACAGAGCGTTGACTAAGTATTATGTTTCTCCCCTCTAGGCATGCACATCTTACAAAATGCTATATTCATTTGAATAATATATAACTTACTTAATTAACATACTTTCAGCATTAATCTATGGAGTCGATGTATCATGTAGTGGGAGAGATGCTGGACAACCTTCATTTTGATGGGTATCCTATGGAGGACAAGCTATTTTATGTGCGTGACCAGATCACTGCTACTCTCACTTGTGCTGGCGAAGGTCATCGCCTAGTCGATGGGTCATCTTCATTATCTACGCAAGGCGGATCAATGCGTGGACGATCTACCCAGGAACACAAATCGGTGTCAACTCAGAGCCGACATCGTTCATCCACGTCCAGACAGCGAGAGGGTGGAGAAGATGTTTCTCATAACTCTGGCAATGATTGGTCATATCATTAAACTTCGCAGCATGAACATGGAACGCCTGACAGCAATACTTTTGAAGCTTTTGCTAGAAATAGCACTTCTAGCCGTCCTCTACGCGGGCCACAAGAAAAATTGCATAAGCGACGTAAGCCCCCAAACGAGTTTGGGGAAGAAGCGCGGCACCTTTCCATGCGTAGCGAGCCAACTACAGATAGGCATGCTCCACCTCCACGTGTGCAGCATCCCACGCATAGACCACGTAGGAATACGCGTCCTCCACCGTGTGGTACATAGTGAATATTTTATTGCCTTCTTTTGATGGTTAGTAGTTAGCTATTGTATATTCAAACCATTTTTGTTTGTGTTAACTTATAGAATTTGTCATCTACCTACTACTGAATGAGATGGATGTCGTAGATTTGGTACAATTGTGGTTTATGTTCAATTGCTCACAGGGAGTTTGGTACATGTACAGGGGGAACTCTGTCAAAATTTTTCCAAAAATTTGTTTTTGGAAAGAAAATTCCATCCTTGCCTTTGCAAATTGAGGCAACTGTCATTATCAGCTCTGATGTATTGCCAAGCTTGTTGAAATTGTGATGCCTCACCACGTATGGAACTTCTGTGATTTTCTTTTTCCTTCTGTATTTTAGAATAATCAAAACCTTACATGGTTTAATTTCATTGCTAAGAGCAAAATTCCTACATCGATAGCTTAGCTGTATTCCATATGCATGCTAATTTAAACTAAAACCTATACAAAAAAAATAACCATCAGTATATGTGTGATGTAATTGCTCTAAACTCGTAAACGAATTTTTTCGTTTAGGTTCTAGTGGACCACATAAATGCGCCGTGACAAATTTTCAAAAATAAATGAATTTATACAATCTTTTCTACGGCGATTTTAGGTATTTCCTAAATGATGTACCTTACGTCATCGTGAAACTAGTTCATATACAAACTACTATTTAAGTATTGCTTAAATTGCTATAAAAATATTTCTATTCCGACAACGAAATCAGCAATGTCGGTTTCAGGATAAAACGAATTACTTATGATTCGTTGACATTAAAAATGCTTTTCATAACAAAGAAAGTGTTGGAAGTATCCTTTCAGTTCTTATGATAATTATTACATAATTCATTTTACTTATTAAGAAAACGAATAATGAATTAGTTTACAGTTAGATAACGAATTCAGTTCATTATGTTTATTTTGTTTAAGCTAACATTATTTTACTTACTCTAAAAGACACCCTTATTTAGTTGCTGAATTTCACGAATCCGTTTTCTCATTTACTTTATTTAACTAAACCCTACAATACTTATTTTAGAACTAATTTTATTTCATTGAATTCGTTTTCTATTGTTAAAAAATTTTCTTGGCAAACGAATTCGAATTATAATGAAAACAAATTCAGTGTTTTTCGTAGAAAACGAATTCAGTGAATTCGTTTTCTACTGAAAACGAATTCGGTGAATTCGGTTTCAGTAGAAACCGAATTCAGTGAATTCGTTTTCTCTGAAAAACAAATTCAGTGAATTCGTTTTCTACTGAAAACGAATTTGGTAAATTCGGTTTCATGAGAAAACGAATTCACTGAATTCGTTTTTCAGAGAAAACGAATTCACTGAATTCGTTTTCTTCTGAAACCGAATTCACTGAATTCGTTTTCTCCAAAACACTTCTACGAAATGAATTCATCTTCTATAACGTTTGAAATTTTGAATTCAATTTTACTTATTACATGATTTCTTTTTCATCTTCTTTTATTTAACTAAAATCATATTACTTATTTTAAAAATACTATTATACAATGAATTCGTTTTCCCGCTTTGTATTATTTAACTAAAACTATATTACTTATTTTAAAAATAAACTTATTTCATTGAATTCGTTTTCTACTAAAATTATTTTTCTATTTCTACAAAATAACCTTAATAATAAAATGAATTCCCTGATTTCGTTGTTTTATAAAAAATATTTTCCTCAAAATGGTTTTATTTCACTGATTTGGTTTTTTTCCATGTATATTGCCGCGGCCAGCTAAGGAGCTGCAACTTATGTGTAAATAACCTTGTTTTAATCACTTCTTCGGATTGCGGCGTGTCCAGGCATCGCCACGGCTTCGGACACTCGGTGGTGCTGTTCCGTTCCACATATGCTCTTATTTTGTTAATATGCCTCCTTTTCAATTTTTTTGTTATTAGTCGACTGCTTAGCCGAATTTTTCTTCATGTTTTTTTTTTCCTTAAGTAAACAACGAATTCCACAAATTCGTTTTCCCGGAATTGTAATTTTTTTAAAAAACATTCATAAAACTAGAAACGAATTTGGTGGATTCGTTTTCCCCTAGAAATGAATCCACCAAATTCGTTTTCCCAGAATCTTAATTTTTTTAAAAAAACAACATAAAACTAGAAACGAATTTGGTGGATTCGTTTCTAGGGGAAAACGAATCCCACCAAATTCATTTTTCCCAGAAATTTTTTGTTTTCCTTTAATGTTTTTCTTTCCCGAAAACGAAGACGTCAATTTTGTTTCCATCTGAAAACGAATGTGCCGTCTTCGTTTTCCTTAGATTAGGATTTTTTTTTTTTTTTTGATTGTTTTGGTAATTTTATGCCCAAAAGTGAATATTCAGGTAAAAAAAATCTATATATATACACATCAGCATCAAAATTTGAATTAATATTTTAATTTAAATCAACACAAATAGAATGCTCTAGAAAGATGCTAAATATTTTTTATCATAAGACCTTTGACTCCTATAGTATTAAAGAAAAAGTGATAATCGAGAGACGTTATTGGGGATGTTAATTATATCTATACAATAATGTGCAAGATTGGGATGGGTTGGCTACATCATTCATGGTCGAGGGAAGGGGCATGGATAGGGGCCTCCTTTGATATACAGCACGAAAGGGCAGACTAGCTAGGGGTGTACAAAGGTATCCACAGTTCGGCCCGATCTGGAAATTTGGGGCAGGTTAATTTAGGGCAAGTTTGGGATGCGGCCGAACCCACCTGTTTTGGTTTTTCCAATTTTTTGATCTTTTTGTTGTTAATTCATGTGAAAGTTATTTTTCTTTTGTAAACAGATCGACTTAATTACTATATTAATGTAAACAAAAAATTTTTTTTTTTTGAACCAATGTAGAAATTGCAATACATTAACAAGCTAAAAAGGAGAGCAAAGGACCCATCTCATTCCAGTAATTTCTCAGAAAATAAACCTAAAGTCAATTTATATATGAGCCAAAATGGATGAGGAGAATATCCATTTCAGTTGCAAATTTTGAAATAGCAGTGGTTTATGAACAAAAAATAGAAGGAATTTTTTTTTTTATAAGAAAACCAAATAAATAATAAAAATTTTATATATGTAATTAAATCTTCAACATATGCGTTTAAATTAAACTTAATTAGATCATTTTTGTTTATTTTTCATTTGTACATCATGCTTAAATAATTAGAAACGCCTCTTCTATTGTAATTTATATCTCCCATACAAGCTCAAGCATACTGGAACTACTCATCTCCCTTCCACATAGAGCATTTCAAAGCTTCACCAGAAATTCTCAGTAAAATCAACCATTTTTTTTTTTGATGCATTGAATCAGGGCCGGCCGTGAGGGCGCTCCACACAGGCCCAAAACATTTAGGGGCCCCCGATATTTTATATATATTAAAATTCGCCTAATTATTTAAATACTATAAAAAATAGGGAAAAAAAACTATAGTCCATTCAATGAACAATTAACCATTGTATTTGATCTATGCAATTGAGTATGCAAGTTACAACGCCAAATTTAAGAGTTGTATGGTTTCTTTGAAGGACTATTGTCTCATCTTCATAAAATATAATAGTTTATTTTAGGGGCTCAAATATTATAACACTAATTGCATATTATATATATATATATAATAACATACTATACAAAATTTATTAATTCGTTTTAGAGGTCAAATACTGTAATATTTACTAACTCAATATATTTATTAAAAGCCACATTTTTAATGAAATACTACAAAAAAAAATTATTAATTCATTTGACGGACTAAATATTATAATACTACCTCTATGTCTTATCAAGACCCACATATTTTATGATACCACAAAAAAAATTTGGTGATTTATTAACTAACTTGATTACAATCAATTTTTTTTTTACGTATTGAAACCTTACACATTCATCGTGTTTTTTTCCTTACATTGAAACTCCAATTAATTACATGTTGATCTACATGAAAGAGACTTTCGAAATCTCTATTGTGAGTCTACGACTTGCACGCACAAATAGTAAAAATCATTAAAGTATTACCATGTTCAAAGTGAATTTTAATATTTTACATTTAATGGTTTATTTTGTAATGTTAATTATAGTTAAAATGGTAATAAATAATGGTTCATTTTTATCACTGTAGTTTCTAATACATTACATTTGTTAAAAATGTACTTGAAATTGTTTGTGTTTGAATAAATGTTAAAAAATTTGACAATTATCTATTGAATAAGAAATTTTGAACAATTTTGAAATAAAATAATATTATGTTATAAATAATTTTAATCTAAAAAAGTTATCTATTAAATAAGAAATTTTGAACAATTTTGAAATAAAATAATATTATATTATAAATAATTTTAATCTAAAAAAGTTTTAAAATGTCACTCTTAAAAAACAAATTAAACATAGGGGCCTCTTTATTGTTCTGGGCCCCGAATTTTAAGGACCGGCCCTGCATTGAATCTTCAGAAATTAATAATTACCACATAATTAATAGTGAAACACAAAGCAAGCCTTTGACTTAAAAAGAAATAGACATAGGCAATGGATTTGTGCAGAGATTGAAAGACATATGTACATTAATTAAGCATCCTCCTAACTTCTGTGAACGAGAGTTATCCTAATACAGCAGCAGCAATTCAAAGAGTCGGCGGTAATGCATCGGATCCCTCATGAAACGACACAGTTAAGAGAAACCTTTTACATCAAACGACAAAGTTAAGAAGAAACTCAAGCTCAGAAAACTGTCCTTTTGAAGATGTAAGTCTAATTGAACCGTCTAATTCTAATACACACTGCGGTTTTGAATACACAGATGTTGAAGGCAACCGCGAGAGAAAAAAGCTGGGGTGAGATTGAGGGAATTGGGTGCTGTGGTTTTGAATACACAAATGTTAAAGAAAATTGACCGGCCTGAGATAGGTTTAGGCGTCAAAATGGGTCGGTACCCCGCCCGAACCACCTTGAAAACCCTAAACTGGACCTATATATCCGCCCCGCCCTGCCTTGGACCGAACTAAAATTTTGGTTTGGTTCAGGGCAACTGCCCCACCCCAACCTGCGAGGAAGTTTGAACACCCCTAATCATGGTGTACATGTCCGTTTACTAATTTGTAATGAGTGTGAGTGTGCAAATAGTCTTCCGGCTAAAAGATTGCAGTATGGAAGTTTTTGGATTGTTTTGAGGGTAATTGAAATTGTGTTTGCCTTGATATTTGTGCAAATAGAATTGCATTGATTTAATTGTGAGCTCGGTTTTCGGTGGCAGAAACACATATATTTGGTTTACTTGGGTTTTTTCTTGATTCGTGTGTTAGTTACTATAAATAATCTGGTTTGATTTGCTCCGCGAACACAATTTTGTGTTTTAGTTCTTGTGGGTTTAATTAATTTGGGTCATCCAACTAGGGTGTAACAAAAAGTGCATTTAAATAAACATGTTTAACGAGTAAATTATAAGCTCGCAACTATATATAAAACGATAAAAGACATAAATATTCAAAATTAAACTATTAGTTGACACTTGATAAGGCGTCTGTATCCGCTGAAAATATTGCAAGATTTGTTCATTATCAATTGTTGAAGATATATCATTCTCAATGTGTACAATTAGACTATCATTAATTAATTCACTTGTCTTCAGTCCTATTCCGCTAATGAATTTTGGCAAATGAGTGGGTGAACGGTGTTGAGCTCCATTTTGTTACATTCAATGTTTTTTTCATTCTTTTTTATTTATTTTTTTTTTTATGTAAGGGAGTGACCCTGCCTTATGCTAGCCTTAGTTACGTTAGATAGGCTTAGTACTTAGTAATTAATAGTTTTATTGAAAAAATAGGTGGGTTAAGTTGACCCATTATATATATTATACTTCTATTTTAAAAATTATATAAAGTTTACAACCAATCATAGTTTGCATCCGCCACTGTTTACAACTGATAAATCCGTAGCATATATAGTTTTTGGAACTGTGATAGAATTTTCATGAAAAAAATAGATTTTGTTAAAGTCCTAGTCCAAAGTATAATTGTCTCCTACGGTTTGATTTTATAGGATAAAGAGCAAATAATGCAGCAAAAATCAACAAACAAAAATTTATTAGGGAGTAATTTTTAGTGCGTGCATGTATCAGGTGTATTTTGTGCATAATTCGTGCCAACTTTGTGGAGTGTACGTACGAATATAATGTTGACAAACTTAAAAATGCTTCAGTTTTTGGCAGAAAATTGTTTTGGTTGAGATTGATGGAGCTTATCAACGGAATGAGCTTCAGGCAGAGCAGCTTGAGTGCTCAAAGACAGCAATGGGAATCTCAGGTTAAGAATGCACACAATTAAGCTCATGAAGCTTTAATTATGTGTAATACTTCTGTTTAAGGCAGTGACGGATCTTAATGGAGACGGCCCCGTAAGAAGAAAAACATTTAGTAGTAGGTATTTATATTTTAGTGCAAAAAAAAAAAGATAAAAATTAATATTTGACCTCTACAAAATAAATTTATTGTTATAAATTGTCCCCTTTCAATTAATTAACTCAAGTTCTGCAGTTTTATGTGAAGCAAAGTTTCCAGAAAAGAAGAAGAAAATAGACACACTACAACCAAAGATATAATCTATCTACAACAAAATGCATGCAGCAACAGGTTGTAATCAGCTACAAAAGCAGATCGATGTCCCTATCGCAGCCTTTTTTCTTTCTTTTTTTTCATTAGCGTTTTTCGTGTTTAGAGTTCCGTTTGGCGCAGTCGCAGGAGGACTAGGTCTCCCCAGCCATACTACACCTGCCTAAAACCGTACTAGATAAACTGTAAATGAAGCAAATTCTTTCCCACTTGCTGCAAAACCTAATCTTTCGGATCCTCCACCACATTGTTTTTCGGATAAATTAGCCTTCAGCGAATAGCAATTTTAATAAATAAAAAAAAAACAGTTGCATTCGACCACCATTAATCATGGATTCTTCCTAGGCCTTCCTCTCTTCTTTGGTCTAGGTTGCGCCATAGTAACCTTCACATTCCCCCCACCAACAACATTGTTCCCTGAAGCCAACCAATTCGAAAATCCAGCCGCCCAATTTCGGCCGTTCATTGGGAAGTAATTCGCCTCCTTCTCCGGCATTTTAGGTGGCATTGATGACATCTGCGTCCCAGTAGAAGCCCTCTCACACTTCTGGCACTTGGGATAACACCCTTTATAAACCCGTGCATACTCATACACGTTCAAACAATATGGGCAAGCTGTCCAAAACGACGCCGCACTGTGAATAGAATGCTAGAAAGATCGATGCTTGTAATGGTTTTTCTTTCACATTAAAACCTCTAACTCCTAAATGTTAGGGTCAAAAACGGATATACAGAAAAACTTTTACCCATAACTGTTGAAGAATTAAGGCAGAAATATTGCATTAAATTATAATGCGTTGCAAATATTATGCTTATCTATGAAAAATCGATGACCTGATCACATTTTTATTTTAAAAAGCATTTGTTCGATCGTCTATCTAGTTTAATACTAATAAAATCTGATCACAAACCAATGCCATTTACAAAGGATACAGAGCACAAAATAATGCAGCAAAAATAAACAAACAAAAAATTTATTAATGTTTAGTGCGTGCATGTATAAGGTGAATATTGTGCATCATTCGTGCCTACTTTGTGGAGTGCACGTACGAATATATGTTGACAAACTTTGAAGCTTCATTTTTTGGCAGAAAATTGTAAATATGAGTAGTAAAGATAGGGTGAAAATTAGGGTTAGCACGATGGAGCAGAAGAATTCCTCATCTTTTGCTTCCAACTGGATTGCTCGTGATCATTTAGTGCAGCACTTGGTCCAGAATCACTCCAATTTCAGGAAAATCAAGGAGCCAGGTCGGGTTTTGTATTACGAATCGGACGGTCTTGGGTGGATTACCTGTGGAAGTGACTGAATTTGGTGAAATGCTGATTTGACTTGTTCATTTATATAGGAGTTAGAAGTTGAGTTTGATACTGGCCATGAAAAATCGATTGCTTGGGTTGAAGTGAACGGGAATTGTCTCTTTTCCCAGTATTTTTGTCTGAAAGGGCAATGGAAGGCACAACGGCTAGCTATATGTATACACATCAGCATCGAAAATTTTGAATTATTATTTCAATTTAAATCAACACAAAAAGAAGGTTCTGGAAAGCTGCTAAACGTTTTTTAGTTGAAAACCTTTGACTCCTATGGTGTATGTTAGACTAGTCAAACGGATATACTACCAGTTCCACGCTCCACCGTGCAGGGCCCCTAATTTTATGGGGCTCCCAGGCCCCATAAATTATTAGTATTATAATATATTATTAATTTATTAAATATGTGTATTATAATATTTACTTTAATTACTCTATTAATGAATGTAAATTACCATTGATGTGTATATATATACATATATATATATATGTATATACACTACTACAAATTGAAACTGTACCAACACCCCAAAAGTGATGCTTTAGGCCCTAAAAGTGTTATCTTAGGCCTAAGGCATCACTTTAAAAAATATCTCTTAAAGTGATGTTACTTTAGGCCTAAGGTAACACTTTTTACCTTTTATACAACATGTTTTCAAAGTGTAGCAATAGGTAGCTAATGTAACGTTTTTTTCCTCCCTAATGCAACCCTTTTTCACCCTTGATGCAACGCTTTTTGGGGCTGTTGCAACGCTTTTTGGGCTGATGCAACGCTTTTTTGGGGCTGATGCAACGCTTTTTGGGGCCGTTGCAACGCTTTTTGGACTGATGCAACGCTTTTTTGGGGCTGATGCAACGCTTTTTGGGGCCGTTGCAACGCTTTTTGGGGCTGTTGCAGCGTTTTTTGGGACTGTTGCAACGCTTTCGCCCCAATGCAACGCTTTTTCACCCCAATCCAACACTTTTATGCATCTGTAACATTTTAATACAAATATAATATTATTGCCCATATGCTATCATTTATTCAAATCCACTATAAAATTGATAATCCAAATGCTCGTATTACAAAAGTATTCATAGAGTTCTATATACTATGATTACAAAAGTATTCATAGAGCACAAGACTTCAAAAAGTCAATTAAAGAATTTAAAGCGCTTCAAATCTTGAGCGTCATTTAAGAAAGTCTCTCTTTTAAACCTGAAAATTTTCACAAACAAAATGAAATAGACAATTAGACTCGAATAAAAATTATAAACAATCACAATGTAAGTGCATAAGAATCCAAACTATAAACTAATGATCCAAACTGATCTTTTCCATCCAACTCTTTAATACTATATCAAAAAAAATCAACTGCAATAATATTCCACTCATGCAGCAAGAAAATCATACACAAAACTAAAAGAAGCAGCAATTGTCATTCAAACAGGGATGCGAGTCATGGCAGCTCGAAATGAGTACAGGCACAGAAGACAGAACAAGGCAGCAACTATTATTCAGGTAGTGAAAGGTCGCATTTTCACTATGAATTTTACATACATGAACAATACACAGAAAGCATTGCTCTACTGTCCTTCCAGACCAAAGTTCACAATAAAATGCTTGGCTGTTGAACTATAAGCTAGATTCAGAAGATCAAATTACAGGAGAAATGAATAGTCATATGTTGTTGAGTTACAACTTTGATCAAGTGTTGGCAAAGACCAAAAAGAATTTTGAGAAAAAGTATAAATAAAAAGCCACATAAGTGAAAAGAATTGCTTTAACGTCCTACTGCGCCAATACTATGAATTAAGCTAGATTCATGAAAATCAAGTAACAAGATAGCCATTGAAGATGACAGAGCAGAAGCTATATCCAGATTATTTCTTAGTTCTGAAAAATGGCATGTGTGCCCCCAAAATTATAACACGTGCACTATCCTTCAGTAGCCATTTTCCAAATATTTTTGTTCTATCATAATTCAGAAAGGGAAGTCTGGGAAAGGTAGACACTTCTCTAAGCAAGAAGAAACAAGCTTGCTAGTAAAATTTCATTAATGTGCGCAAATCAATGGAGAGTAGTATCTCAAAATACAAATTGACACTGTTATGAGTTGTTTCTTCCAGACACACTGGAGAAGATTCCATGCGGTGACTGCCTATAAACAGCAAAAGAAAGCAAATCTTATCTTACAGTGTCTCTGGAGAGCTAGAGTAGCAAGGAAGGAACTTCGAAAACTGAGAATGGTGAGTTTAAAATTTTCAAGAATTTGCACAATGTATCCTTTCACGAAACAAGGAGGAACATTTACCAGACATGTTGCAGCCAATGACTATCTCATATTCAAATTTTTACGCATTGAAAACTCCATTGCAGGCTGCAAGGGATGCAGGAGCATTGAAGGAAGCTAAGGACAAGCTGGAGAAACGCGTAGAGGAGCTGACATGGAGACTAGAATTTGAAAAGCACATAAGGGTAGGATATTGTTACTCTAGTTCTATCCTCAAATCTTGTCAAATGAACATGTTAAACTTTGAAATTGAATGGGTAATTCTGTACCTATTTTGATCATTAACAAGTTGGGCCAGTTTCAGAATTTTTGTGAAGGAAAATCATGTAACAAACCAGTCCAATTAAATATCATTGAACTCATGGGAAATGTTACAGGTTGATCTTGAAGAAGCCAAGGGGCAAGAGATTGCAAAACTGCAAAACACACTACATGAACTGCAAGCAAAGCTAGATGAAGCAAATGCAGCAATAATTCTGGAGAAAGAAGCTGCAAAGCTAGCAATTGAGCAAGCTCCACCAGTCATCAAGGAGGTACCGATCGTTGACAACAGCAAGGTGGAGCAGTTAACAGACCAAAATGGCAAACTCCAGGTAAAAAAAGAATAAAAACTCGGTACAGAGTTTAGATAAAGAAGCATAGTAACCAGTCAGCCATGACTAGAGAAGATTTGACAATTTTTGGTTCCACTATAAAAGATATGCAGTTTATTAAGATAGCCTAAGGTGATCACACCACCAAGTTAAGAAAGTATTAGAAAAATTACCCTCATTTTCTTGTTATGCCATTAATAAGTAAGGCGACTTCTAAAAAAGTATATAACTATCAAATTTAGAGGAAATTAGCAGAAATGAATTTCCATTGGATGATAAATTTTCCATGGCGATTGGACATCCTGTAAACAAAAATTTGAAAACCACCATAGAATTATAATAAGTACCTAAACCATAAACCACCACTCAGAACGCATTTGAGTGATTCCCAAGTATCCACTGAAAAATACAAGAAAGTAGGAAATAATGCTCTGCTCATTATCATTTGAGTAATTCCCAAGTATCCACTGAAAAACACAAGAAAATAACAAATAACACTCTGCTCGTATTAATGAAAATAAAATCTACTGTAATGACACTTATCAAAAAGTACCTCTAGCAAACTTGCAAGCCAGTAATCACCCCTCGAAACTGATGATGGAAGGATGACTTTTGAAATAAGATGATGCTCTAAAGGTCCAGCATAACCATCGACAAGGCGACAAATAACTAGAGCCAGTTGTTCATCACCTAGGTTTTTTGCGCAGACATTAACAGCTGAATATGCATCACTCCCAAGCAAAAAGAAAGCAGCAGCAAGCTCCAGCTGATGTTTTCCCATTAAAACATAAGCATTTTTTAATGCAGCTGCTTTATTCTTTTCTTCCTGATAAAATGAGTTAAGAAGTTAAAAAGGAAAAGGGAAACAGAATATACCAGGTTTAAATGACATTGATTGCATCTAAACTTCAAAATGAAACCTTGAAGAAGACATTAATGCGTAATATCTCCACAAAATCAAAAATTTTAAGGTGCTATTTGGAGGACAAAAGAAGTGCAACAACAACCACCTTTATTGCAATATGTTGGATTAGTTATAGGGATCAAATCACACCATCGTGTATCTTGAACATGGTTTCATTTATATTTTATGTATAACATGCCATTTTTTTAATAGTTGTTTTTGGATTCTTTTTAGGTCTTCCCCTTCCCCTTTTAATATTAGTTAGTGCCTATGTTTTCTATCCGTAGCATAGGGTATCTAAGTTCTCCTATAGTCTTACACACGTGTCCAGACAATCTTAGGTGAAAAAGATATTTATAAGATAGCAAAAGAGAGAAAATAAAACCAGTGTTATAACACAAATTAAATGTATAAAAGGTGGGGAAAAAACCCTTGTAGTTAATGACAGTAATAAAAGAGCATTGAATATTTTATTTCTATTAACAATTTAGTGAAGTTAATAGTAACAGAATTACATTAAACGAGTTGGGTCAATATGATAAACGTGTGAATTTTACATATTTTCACAGAATTCAACTTTTGGAAGTAGAGAAGGCGTTAACAAAACTCAAAAGTGGTGAAACAGTTGGCCCGATGACATTGAAATTGAAGCATGGAAGTGCCTTAGAAAAGTTGGGACTACATGGTTTATAAACTTCTTTAATGTAATTATGAGAAATTAAAAAATTCCTAATCAATGGAGGAAAAAGTATTCATTCATTTGTATAAGAATAAAGAGGATATACAAAACTATGCAAACTATAAAGTAATGAAATTAATGAGTCATACTATAGAATTATGGAAAAGAGTACCCGAAACAAGATTGAGAAATGGGACTAATATTCCATTTTATGCCAGGAAGATCTACCATTAAAGCTATATATTTAATAAGACCATGTGAACACCACAATGAGAAAAAACAAGACTTACATAAAGTATTTATTGATTTAGAAACATATTATGATAGAGTAAGTATAGACATAATGAGACGGATATTAGAAAATAAATGGGCAAGGGTAGCCTATATTGAAACTACAAAAGATATGATATAACAACATGTGTAAGGGCGCAAGTAGGAATATCAGGTGACTTTCCGAATAATATAGGTCTTCATCAAATATCAACTTTAACCTCATGCCTCTTTGCTTTACTAATTGATGGGATTACTAAAACATTTGCAGAAAATGATCACTAAATGAATGTTATTTTCAGATGATATTGTTTGAATGGATGTGAAGAGAGGAGGAGTAAATGCCAAATTAGAAGCTTAGAGGGAACCACAATATTTTGCCATAAGTGAAGTTAAAACTGAATATATGCAATGTCACTTTAATAATCATAAAGGTAACAGTAAGATAAAAGTTAAAATTGGAATTTTCTCAAAACAACTCACTACATCCCTGCCTATATGAACTGATTATCTAAAATATCACCACTACCAAATCTACATAAGCCTTAATCTCAAAGATAACAAGCTTTCAACAGAAAAAAGTTCAAATCAACTTCTAAAAACACATAAAACCGAAAAAAAAAGGATAAAAGGGAAAACATAGCAACAAAAGCCAGAGTCAAAACCCGACCTTAATGTCGATTCATACCAAGCAGTGCGAACTAATCAATCACTTAAGATGACAATACTGACAAATCTACATTATCAATTACCTCAACTACTTAAAGAAATAATAATTCGATGTGTGCGGTTAACAGAATCCAAACTTACTATTCTGAGTAGCTTCTGAATTACACGAGAAGACACAAATGCACTTATCCAATGCCGCAACCAAGTCACCGACGGAAGGCGCAACGGGGGACCAAGATACTGCCGAAACAATGCCGCAGGTTTCGGACTTGGTGCAAAATCGGACCAATCAGGGTTTCGGACTCCAAATTAGGGTTGGGGAAATGAGACACGACAAGGAGAGAAGCGGCCCCGTAGGCAACCCACGCGTAACCGGCGAAATCATGCAGGCAGTCGATCGCTGGTTCGGATGCCGGATTGGTTCGGTTGGGTACCGGAGGGATGATCTCGGATTTAATAAGACGGAGCGGTAAGTGATCGGCAATGTTGAATGCCGCTGGCGATAAAGAAGAAGAATCCGGGGGATGGTTGTTCTCCGGCATAACATGTGACAGTGTGAGAAAGACGAATCAGCGTAACTTTGATTCTTAGCACAGTGGAGTACTCTGTCCTCTGCTAAAACAGAGAGAGCATTCCTCTGTTCCGTTTTTCTTTTTTCTTGGGAATAGGGGCGGGGTTCATATATATTAGAGGACTATTTATTCGATTATTAATTAATTAATTAATTATTACTCCTGTCCACAATTAATTAAGTACAAAATATTGTGTCAAATTACTAATTTTATGTGTTTTACATCAACATCCTTAATGAGTCGTACATATTTAAAAATGAACTATTTGAGGAATTCAGATTTTCTACCCAAATTATGGTGTCTGATTGTGTCCAGTGTCCAAAATTACGTAGTTTCATTTAAGTAATAAAAGAAAGCAATTTTTGGGAGAAAAATTTTGCAAGTAAAAAACTATCTTTGGATGAACACTGAACACAATATAAACATTGTAGTTTGAATAGATAGTCTGAACTTATCTTTGAGTGAGACGGATGAATTACTCCAAATGATACAATAAAAATCCGCATATTTGGACTTGTTTCCTTTACTTTTAATTGGAAGATATTTTGTAAATGAAATACCTATATAAATGAACTAGTGACAATCCCCTCTTTTGTTTGGAATAACATTGAATATATTATCGACCAACGCTGACAAGGCGTATCGATACTCCCTCAATACATTTTTATAAATAAAGTAATTTGTTATTTCTTTCCATATATTTAAAATATACTTGTATTCAAAAAGCCATGATTTCATTTATGTAAAAATGATTCACTAATAGTAAATATCAAATGGGCATACTATTTGCAGTGACAATGTTACTATTTGCAGTAATATTTTTCAGTGAAAAAATCTATTTTATTCTTTAGCTAAAAAAAAAAAAAATCATATTGATAGCAAGAGATATGAGAATTAGCACACAAAAAAGTGTCGTAGTAGACTAAAAAACGTGATGCAGTCGCCTAATAACAAGTTACACTAGCTAAAAAAATGTTGCACTAGATTAAGAAAGTGTTACAGTAGCCTTAAAAAGTGAGGCATTTGGTTAAAAAAGTGTTGCATTTTATTGAGAAAAGCATTGCACTAGCCTAAAAAAGTGTTGCATCAGACTTAAAAAAGTGATGCACTAGCTCAAAAAAGCGTTGCAGGAGCCTTTAAAGAAAAAGTGTTGCACTAACCTCAAAAAAATGTTGCTTTAGCTTTACAACAAATGCAGCATTTTGTAAAGGTGTAGCATATTGTAAAAAAATGTTGCATTAGACTTCTATAGCTACACTTAATTATGGTGATGCATTTTCTTATAAAATTTTGTTCTATTGTAACATTTTAAAAAGTGTAACCTACAAAGTGATACTATAGGCTCAATTTGTAGTAGTGATATATTATTTAGAATTGTATTTGTGACTTAATTATTTATATTTTTTTGTTGTTGAAATATTTTAATTTGAAAGCCTTATTAATGAATACTCCCCCCAGGGTGAAAGCTTTCTAAGAGTTGTGTCGTATCCAACTCTATCGAGTAAACATTCTATCAGAAAAATTTGATCTCAAAATATACAACATATTAATGGAGCTCAGACAAACTAGCTAAAATGGTTAATCTGCCACATTTTATTCTAATTATTCTTCACTTTTTAAACGTGAATTATTTATAGATTGCAAATTATTATATTAGTAAAAGTAAGAAGAGTAAACAATTTGTAAGTAGACTCTTCTATTCGAATAAAAAATTAAATTGAAAGTAGATTTTTCTAATGAAACATAGAGAGTATTAGAAAAAGGGCCCGGTTTGAAAATATAAATTTGGATTCTTTTATATTCTCACAAATGTAAAACAATATATATTATTTTACATTTACGATAATAGAAAAAGTCTCAAATTTATATTTTAGAACAAGGCTCTTTTTTTAATAAGAACGGCCCTGGTCTTACAACAATGAAAATGGAAAGAAAGAGACATTCCAAAGTATATAGCCTTCAAAAAGTATGAAATCGAAAACTGGGTAAAGTTTGACAATGAGAACTTAAACACAGCTCCAAAATATGAAACAAGTTTTTAAATTCAGTCATCAATTCTTAGGTGAGCAGTCAAAGAAATGGAGCCAGTTTTGGACTAAATCCAATCAACCTGTTAATTGGCCAAAACCAACACAGAGGTAACATCAAGTTCTCTTCAAAATAAACTTTAAATTACCACAACTATGTTATCTTGATTCCCTTAACCAACATTTAGTAGAAATCGAACTCTCAATCCCTTAACCAACAAAATGGAGAGTATAAAATATAAATTGTATAATTACCCATCAAGGATGAATGAGATAACAAAGAAATGATGAATTCAAGTGAAATATACAATTGGGTAAAAAGATAAAATATAAGTAAAATATCACATTTTAAGAAGAAAAAAACCTATGCACTCTAACTCTCTTTTCCCAATCCACAGACACTCTGATAGATGTACAAACACATGTTCAAGCAAAAATGATTGTCAAATACATTTCCATGATCGATAACATCCTCCTTCTTGCTTCTTTCCAATATCTTCACTATCACTATCTTCATCAATGGATTTTTCCTTTAAATCAAAGTAAAGGGGAAACTAAAAATCAAAACAAATCAGCAAACAATCGGTAAAAGTCCAATTATTGTGATTTAATACAGTAGATAACATTGTGAAGGGGCCAAATGCAGAAAATTAAAATAAAATAAAATAAAATAAAGGGCCAGATGTAGCAAATTTATAGAGCTTTCATTTTCATATTCGGAAAATTTAGTAGTTACTTAAAGCTTTCTCGGATTGGTTAGAAAATTGAGTGCATTGGTTATAGTATAGGGAAAAAGACAGTATTACTAGCCTCGGTTCTTAACTTCATGAAGCCCCAAATGAAATTATTTACAATTTTTTCTTCAAAATTTTTCTAAATTCAAAATTATTGAAAAATACAGAGAGTAAAGATGTGAGAAAAATTCACAGAGTAACTTGAGTTGTACTATCCCTTGGATATTATTCAGTTCGGATTACATACTGAAGTAATTTTGCATATTAACTGTTTGATTTAAATGTTAATTATTTAGGAATTATTATATAATGATTGTTATCGTCTGTGCACGAGAGAGCCTTGAATGATGCACCCTTGCCGATTCACTCTACAATTCTTAAAGAAATCAGATTGAAAAATGAAACAATTTGTGTGGGGTTCCTTTTTCTTTTTTTTCAGGAAAAAGCAAATCTCAAAAATTTTCGAAACTTGATTCAACTCTCGATTTTCCTCCCTTTTTCCTCATCAGAATTCTAGATATCATTCCCGTCCCAGTTTATCCCCATTGAGGAAGATTAATCACAAAATTCTCTTTATCCAAAGTTCAATTGCCCATATCAAAACATATTTTCCTTTTGAAACTATATCCTGGTATTTAAGCACAAATCTTTAAACAGTGAAAATAGAAAGATATACCAAAGTATATAGCCTTCAGCAACACAAGCGGAGTTTCAGGAACTTTGATTGTGTTTCTGGTGAAAAAATGACACAACTGGTTATAGTTTATGTTAAGAAAACCTTGCGAAGTAATAATCCACAACCAAAGATATAATCTTTCTATAACAAAAGCAACAAGTTATAATCTTTCTAAACCCTACAAAAGCAGATCGATGTCCCTAATTACGTACTGGAGTAGAAAATTTAAAAAAAAAAAAAAGAAAAAAAAGACCAGTTCCATTCGACCACCATTAATCATGGATTCTTCCTAGGCCTTCCTCTCTTCTTTGGTCCAGGTTGCGGCACAGTAACCTTCACATCCCCACGAACAGCGTCATTGTTCCCTGATGACGCCGCACTGTCACTCCCACGCCCCAAATTACTCCTACCATCGCCAGGTAATTTCTGGGCAGAATCATTCGGATTCCGCTCTTCTTCTGTTGCCTGGGTTCTCTCCGATGATAGAACATTGTCGAAGAGAGCTTTCTTCTGTGGATCGGAGAGAACGCTCCACGCATTGGCGACGAGGCGGAATGCGTTGTCGGCGAACTGTAATTTGTTCTTGTCGGGGCGGAGGAGATGGGCCAATTTGCAGTACTGATTTCTAATCAGTTCGGGGTCGTCTTTGCGTTGGGTGATTCCGAGAACGGAGTACCAGTCCCTGTGTTCACCGTCGACGCGCTTCTTGGAAGCTAATAGGACTTCGGCAAGGGCTAAGATCTGGTCCTCGGAGCCGTCCAGTAACGCCTCCGTTTTTTGTGCTTCGATCGCCAACTCTTTGCATCCGGCGAAGTCTTTGTTCCGAAGAAGCTCCTCAGCGATTCCCCGCAAGCGTTCAGATTCGGCCTTGGTGGTAGTTGTAAGGTGCTCCATTTTTCTGATTTCTGCTTGTCGGATTCTGTTAGGTATCCGAATGAGCAATGGAAGTGAAGGTACAACGGCTAGTTATATATACACGTCATCATCCACAATTTTGAATTAGTAAAAGAAGGTTCTAGAAAGCTGCTAAACGCTTTTTATTTAAAAACCTTTGACTCCTATACTAGTCAAACCGATATACTACAGCAAAACGGATATATATTTTCATCAAAAAATCAGATTTTGTTAAAGTGTTCCAAACAATCCGAGATGAACTGGGCCAGAGTTAATAGGTTTGGCCTCGGCCAGACCATGTCCTGTCAACTAGCCCCCCAAGACAGGTTTCGCCTGGGCCATGTCTAGGCTTGTACCAATCTGATGCCGAATGTCTGCTGAAGTTGAGGTAGAAGCTAGAGCGATGCCGAAAGACTTCATTGAAGATTCAATAAAACTTCTGCAACATGCTTTGTGAGCAGGAATTCGAATGGATTTCAGATTTTGAACCTTCATGATTCCCGGGAATCCAGGAGCGTGAGGATATGAAAAAGCTGCGGCTCATCCTTTCAACTACTGGTGACATCACGCCGTTGTTTCCTTTTACCCCCCACCAGTATAACTACTGGTGAATTGGCTTTTATTTTGATTTCCTTCCATTTTCCACTTGTCTCCTCTGCGGTTTTGTATCTTTCGTTGTTCTTGCTTTTCCTCTTCCTTATTCTTTTGTGCCATTCCTTTAGCGGAGATCGTTTTTTCTCTGACGATCATGATTTTTCTACGATGCCCAACCTATTAACACTGGCCTAGAAACAAATTTTCGAATACATTTTGCAAAAATGTAACAATGTTAAGACACTTGCATCCACATTAAGAATCAAGACAAATTATTCTTTGATTACGAGGAAAATACAGCAATAATTGCACAGAAGCCATCAGTTGGCACCTTCTTGGAAATACTAATGCCATATAATCACATTTCCTGGTCTAGAATATTAAGTTGAACATTATTCTGTTTTTATCCTTCAAAAATGATAACCAACCTGATCCAAATCTGAGAACACCAACTCCAAATTGATGACATCGACATCAGCCTTTGGATCAACTTTTCCATTCACATGAACGATATCATTATCCTCGAAACATCGGACAACCTATAAATCAGTTAGTGCAAGAAGTTATAAGTTATGGACTATAAATCATATTAAAAGCGCAAAAAGCAGGAACATCCTGAACCCTAAAACTAAGTTATTGCCGGAATCCCCAAGTTTGTGCCATTCCTTTAGCGGAGATCGTTTTTTCTCTGACGATCATGATTTTTCTACGATGCTTCCTGTTGGATTTTTCTACCCTCGTGACGATCGTACAAACACATGTTCAACCAAAAAAGATAGTCAAATACATTTCCATGAGACTCATCTCCAATATTCAATGGATCGATAACATCCTCCTCCTGGCTTCTTTCCAATATCTTCACTACGATCACTATCTTCTCAATGGATTTTTCCTTTAAATCAAAGAAAGGGGAAACTGAAAATATAAAAAAACAAAAATCAACAAACAATCAGTAAAAAGTCCAATTATTGTGACATAATACCGTAGATAACATGGCGAAGGGGCGAAATGCAGCAAATCCATAAAACTTATTTTTTCATATTCGTAAGATTTAGTAGTTACTTAATTAAAGCTTTCTCGGATCAGTTAGAAATAGGGGTGGGCACGAATTGGTTTTCTCGAATTGTGATTTCCTCGAATTTTAAATTTTTTTTTGGCCAATTCGAAAACCGAACCTAATTCATTTTAAAACTGAAGAAACCAAATCGAATTCGTAATTCGAATTCGGTTTGGACCGTGGAAACCAAATTCACAAATTTGTTTCCAGAATTAATAGTTGAACAGGCTTTGAAGAAAATGAAAGAGAGATGGGAGAAGGAAATAGGAAGAGTAAAGCACTACTACAAAATGGAGCTTTAATGGCGGTTATAAAGGGCTTTTAACGGCGGGGTTTAGCATTTTTGAACTGCCATCTATCTGGCAGCCGTTGTAAGTTAGCGGACTTTCTACGGCGGGTCGAACCGCCGTAGAAAGTGTACCCTTTCTACGGCGGTTCGACCTTGAACCGCCGTAGAAAGAGTACCCTTTCGACGGCGGTTCAAGGTTGAACCGCCGTCGAAAGGGTACTCTTTCTACGGCGGTTCAAGGTTGAACCGCCGTAGAAAGTTCAACCTTGAACCGCCGTAGAAAGGGTACTCTTTTTACACCCGAACCGCATTAAAAGTATTAAAAACCTGCTGCTAAAACCTGGTTTAAAGCAAAACCTGCTGCTAAAACTTGAAATTTAATACAAATATCACCAATATACAAATTGAAATCGCTTTTATAATACAGCGTATCCAAAAAATATTTGTACAACTCTAATATGAACAAGCTAATTAGTATCCTACAACTACGGAGGATGCTCCAAAATATAACGAGCGCATATTTTTCGCACTACATCTATCTCCACATTGCTTAATGGAGTGCGGTCGATCTTGAAGTGCTGCAACAGTTTTTTGAAATTAAAAAGTACCCGAGTAAGCAAAATGAAATACAGTCATTTTTAAGTAATAATGAGAAGGGCAAATGACACCAGTGGCCACCCAACTATTTGTAATGTTCAGTTTTGGTCACTCAACTTTTATATGTGCGCGTTTGGCCACTCAACTTTCCAAAACGTGTCTGTGCACCCATTCCGTCAAAAATTGGACGGAATCCATCCAAACCCAAAGCCCACATGCGTCCCACATGAGTTTTTCAAGGGTAAAATTGTCCTTACAGCTGAAATTGGGGGAAAAAATCAAAAGGAACAATAATTAATCATGTCCTTACAGCTCATTCATCACTGTATGGGGTAGATCAAAAGGAAACAGGGTTTTCAGATTAGAGTACTTGACCATAATCACGAAGAAGAAGAACAAACAGTAGGGTTGATGGATTGGAGTATCCGGAAAAAAGAAACCCGCTTTGATATCATCACTCAATACAGTAAGTGTTAACAATTTATCATTATCTTGTTCAATGCAAATTTCTTTTTTTTTTCCTATTAGCTAGACATTATTCGGGAGGGATTTTTGCAGTGGGTGCTGATGGGTTGAAATGGGGAGAAGTAAGTGGTTTTCAAGTATTCAATGTTTTCAATGTCAACTTAAAACATTGAATACAAGAACAAACGTGATTACGAAATGGGTTCAAAAGTTGAATTTTTAATGATTTTTGGGGTTATTGTCTTTTTCTGGGGTTATTGTCTTTTTCTGGTGTTTAAGTTCTCGTCTTTGTATTTATGGTCTAGAATGGTGTTGGTTCTTTATATGTGTACTTTTTCCTTCAAGCATGAAGTTGTACTAGAGTTCGTGTCACTCAATTTTAGGCGCATAATGTATGATTTATGTTTCTCAGATGGGGAGCCTGAGTTATTCACCATTAGACTTATGCATGGGGGTGAAGTTACGGGTCATTTTTGGAGATCGTATGTAGGTGGAACAATAGACCATGTTGATAATTGCAACTCAGACAAGATGTCATTGGAGGAAATAAAGACAATGCTTACAGAGTTGGGATACGAAGAAAAGCAGGAAATTTTCTATGTCAAACCGGACAGAGATTTTTCCAGTGGGTTGATACCAATAACTTGTGATGCAGACATTGTTAGCATGTGTCGTTATGTGGAGGAGTACAAAGTGATTACAATTTGTGCATTAAAGAAAAAGATCATGCCCGAGCTTGGCACATACATTGGAAGTACAAGCAACCATCAACAAAGCAGCACAGGATTGATGATTGAACCTCAACAAATACAAAGCCCTGGGGAAAGGGTTGTAATGGTGTTGAATATGAAAGATACCGATGAAGATGAAGAGGGGAGTAGTACTGAAGATGGCGAGAACTTCAGTGATGATGAATATTTATGCGCAAATGATGGCTTTGATGACTTTGAACCTAGCAATGAAGAAAATGAGAATGAAGACAAAGCAATGGTGAGGGTAAATGCAGAAAATGAGAATGAAGACACATTTGAAAATGTTTTCGATGAAAATGCAGATGGTGACGAGATTCATAGCAATGGAGGTACGAGTGATAATGAGATAACTGGTGACAGATTACAGTTTATAGATTTTAATGCAGCCCGTGATATGCGACAACCCAATTTAGAACTGAAGTTGAGGTTTGCAAATTCTGCAGAGTTTAAAGAGGCAATAAAGAATTATGGAATTTGGAAAAGAAAGGAATTCAAATTCACAACTAATGAGGCTTATCGAATGAGAGCAAAGTGTGTTAAATTTGTGTATTACATTGTACTAATTGTTCTTCAATTTGCACTAGGTACGAAGAAAAAAGAATCCTCCAAGAAATGAAAATACCACCATAGGTGAAGATATTGTTCAGGTAAATGACTACGGATTGGTCATTCTCATTATATTTTGCTCATTAACATTCTTAAATTTTGTGTTTTTCTATTATCTTACAGACGCAACTAGACCAAAATAACCCAGGCAAAAGGAAGAAAAATTCTGACCAGTCAACAGGAGCAGAGAATCAGGTGCAGCCTTCAAGCAAAGCTCCTAAAATGATTGGTAAAAAATCATTGACTGATTCCGATAAGATGAAGATTAATGCCAATAATTCCTATTTGGGCTTGCCTCCAGTATACACAGTTGGAAGGTGGAAAAGAGAAGTAGGAATTCGTGAATCTGGGTCTGGAAGGGGTCAAGGAAGAGGAAGGCAACAAGATAATCTTGAGTCTTGACTATCTTATCTTAGACTTGGCATCTTCTGCCTTTTTTGTACTGCATTTGTGATGTGTTGTGCTGTATTAGCAGAGTTCATGTGCAACTCAATCTTCTGTCATTTTATGTTTAATGTAGTTGGATGGTTCTTTTGATGTAAACTACTCATAGTTAATGTTATATTATTGAATGACTTCCCATTCTATTTGATGAATTCCTTAATCAAATTGTACCCATTTGTCCTTCTTTTTCGTGATTTTTTTTTTTTTTTCAACAAAAATTGCCATTAGCAACAGCTAAGATACAAAGAGGTTGCAGCATAGAGACATACAGTGATGAATGAGCTGTAAGGACATGATTAATTATTGTTCCTTTTGAGCTGTAAGTTAGCTTCGGGAACCACATGATTAATTATTGTTCCTTTTGATTTTTTCCCCCAATTTCAGCTGTAAGGACATTTTTACCCTTGAAAAACTCATGTGGGACGCATGTGGGCTTTGGGTTTGGATGGATTCCGTCCAATTTTTGATGGAATGGGTGCACAGACACGTTTTGGAAAGTTGAGTGGCTAAACGCGCACATATAAAAGTTGAGTGACCAAAACTGAACATTACAAATAGTTGGGTGGCCACTGGTGTCATTTGCCCTAAATATATATTTACCTTTTCAAGTGCAAATGTGGATGATTTCATTGCTATTTGGTACATGTAGTGCATTACATAGTACCCACACTCCCAATTGCTCGTTTGCCTTTTATGCTAATGAATTAATATATACGAGTTAGAAGATCATACAATTAATTGTATACAACACAACGGTGAGTAAAAAATTTCTACGAATATTCATCACTAATTTCTACTGATCGAATATAATCACAGAAGCACTCATCTTCATACTATGTTCACAGAAGCATGCTTATATTAACTTTTGGGAGCACTGGACCCATGGATTGCATGCATAATCAAATACCTCAATAAACAACTTGACTAACTAATAAATTAATTGACTAACACTATACTAACATAGGCTACTAGACTCACGGATTTAATTAAAACAACTAACACTACTAATTGCTTAGGCTACTAGACCCACAGATGTAATTAAAAATTTTAATAAGAACCAATTTAATTTACCTTAACTACTATCCACGAAGGTGGCATATGCACATTTCTGGGCAATCCCAAGAAAGCTTGATAGTTAAACATCACCCTATAAAAATGAAAGCGGCACGAAAATAATTAGCAATATATGGATATATAGGCATTCTAACAGTTGTTAATATATATAACTCACTCGTCCATAAGCACCACCGCCTCCTCCTTCTGTGGATTTTGTAAAGAATCAAACCAGTATACAACCTTATCTACTGGTCTAATGGCCATTAGCATCCAATGTTCACTGCCAACAAAAAATTTAATGACGTACGTTAGATCTTTATATCAGTGTTTCTTAAATATTAGAGAATCGCTTACAGTGTCACTTACCTCTGAAGATAAGGCACCAGATACATTTCTTTATTCCTATCCTTCAAGATTCGCGCAATGTAGTTCACCCTAGCTTCAAGCGTAGTGAGTGTGGGTGTGACATGATCAGCCGAAAGGAAACCTATCCCCTTTCTCCCATTCCTTTCAGCTAACTCATGTAAAGCTCTAAAGAATTTACAAAAAGGGCTTCATTGGTTAGCCTATGCACATGGAATGCATAATAGATAACAATAATCAGAAATAGGTTATAAAATTAAGTGGAAACTCACTGGGTGAACAACTGCATCAAACTATTTGAGACCTGGCTTTCTCTGGTCAATAACTCTTTGAGATCTCCTCGATCCATGAAATTAGGCTGGTCCAAACCTATGACTTCTTTTGTCATTTGAAAGTAGAAGCCATCGAAGCCCAAATCATTATCCCATCGGAGCTGTAACTCTTGCAATGGATCAGCTGTCGATGAGGATGACTCCTCAATCGGAACCGTCGCCGAAGGAGATGTCTTGTCATCCATAGAACTCATCCGGCCTTTTTTCTTTTGGGCACTTTTATCCACCTAACATCATTTGAAATAACATTAAATATACAAAACGGTATTAAGTAATACACAAATAAATGAAAGAATATACCTTTGTTACCGGAGCCGGCTGAATAATTTTAATCAACTCTTTAGGCCATTCCACGAAAAAGGACTTGGCCATTCCCACTGTTGCAGCCTCTTCCTCAGGAAATGGTAGCGGGGCACAGTCATCATAGGAAATTTTAATTGTGACCCTCGCGCAACCTTTCCTAACCTCGCGCCCGTGGTGCTTGCTTTGCTTATAAATATTTCCTTTTGCCACAAGCTTACGCCGCGTTTGCGAATCCTCAGAAAGGAACAGATGGCATTCACACCCGTCCTAAGATAATAGGCAAGCGAATGAACATTAGTCAACTATTAAGTCTAACTTAACAAAGCACTGTAATAAAGAAAAAAAAAATTTTGAAGTATTAAAAGAAGCCGTCTAATTTTATTTACCTTGTATTCGCCTAAAGCACCGTCGTCAGAGGCTTTGATCGGGTCCGTAGGTGCAACATGTAGCATCTCCAAATCGGGCAACCTTGTAGGTATCAGAGGAGAAACAGGGCTCACAAGGGATACAGGGACTGCTCCGGAGGTCTCTGGGTGCAAGCTCTCATCTGGGGCATTATTAATGACGGTGGCTTTTACTGTATCATAATCGGTTCCCATCTTACCACATAACAAACCCATCATCATCTTCAGATGTGTCTAACATTCATCTAGTTGGGCAGTGGTTTTCTGAAGCTGTCGCTTAGTTAAATCAAGTTCCTCTTTAAGCGACGGCTTTGTTTTCTGTGGGAAAACCTCTCTGATACGTGCCCTGGTAGAATGGCCGCGATAACGACCGGGGTGATCGCGCTTTCCCATTGCAATGACAAGAATGTCATTCCTACCCTCTGGAACGGTCTCCCCTTGCGACTCGCGGGAACATAGATTTTCCTACACATTTTTCCAAATATAGTAAATGTAAATAGATCAATTAAATATAAATAAATACACATATACAGAGATTATTCATTTATGTATATAAATTTTAAGTATAAAATTGATAACCATAATTATAAAATATAAATAAATACACATATATACAAATTAGTCATTTATTTACTTTACAGTGACAACTAGATAATAATAATTGCGATATAAACATTTAATGACAACCAAATTATTAATTAGCATTTCATCATAGGTATCTAGTAATAAATAATCAGTTATAATAAAAATTATATACACATAGACTTTAAATATTAAAATAATTTAAACATAAGAAATTGTATGGTGCAAAACTTACAATTTCCATCGCTACACGCCCAGCCTCTGGCGTGAAGTATTCCCCTTTTTTGTTCGTATGGGCATGTATCCAAAGGTCATGACGGCCTGGCCCTGAATAAGAATCCTCGCCTTCTTCTTCGGACTGACCCTCCTCTGAAGGTTTCTTTCCGGATGCACTCACCTCCTCGTCATGCAACTGCTGCTTCAGCAGTCGGTAGCCATCGCGAGATAAATTATGGTAGAAAGCATTTAAATTGGCATTTTTTTGCGCTTTTCCACGAATTGCCTAGAGAGAAATATAATGAAAAATTATTATCCCTAAACTGAGCAATTTCAAATATCCAAAAAGAAGAAGGAAATCAATTTAAAAAAAATATACCTGCCATTCTTCTGTCTCGCGGCTAGCCTTGAACTTAATCCATGTCTCCCTAGGGAGAAATTTATATTCCAAACATGGGTCCCTACCCTTCATGGGACCATGTACATATTTCCCTAAATAGGATTTGAAATCTTTCCACCGTTTACCGGCATAACTAATCCACTTTGTTTCGAGTTCTTCGGTTGACTCGAAAACAAATAATGCCTACAGTGAAAATTAGGGGTAAAAATTTAGTGAGGAATTTGAGTTAAATTGTATGGAAGAATTAAGAAACAAACAATGCATTATAACTAAAGAAAATACACGTATTTCCATCCAAACTCTCTTCTTGATCTCCTCAGGAACTTTGGGCCATGATTCATATTCCACTACGTCCACTTTGCTCCGGGCCGTATATGCCACAAAGGTAATCCACTGTACATGATACACTTTAGGCTCGAGGGCGGAATCAAAAGAAATGTCAATAGTTTTCCCATCCTTTCGCATTTCCAATAGATCATTGCAATTCGTGGGCCCTCTAACTCTACTAGATGTAGTAGAAGAACCATCTCCATGCTCCGTATTGCTTTTTCTTTTTCGGGCCATTGAAAGTACCTTAAACTTCATTTACATAGAAAGAGAATTCAATATAACATATATGCAATTAAACAAAAGCTTTAATGTCAAATACAAGAATGCTTGTAATATTGAAAAAAAAGTCAATGTATTCACTCCTAAAAATACACAATTACCATTATCCAAATTAAACCAAATGAGGGCCAAAAAAAAAGTCCATTTATAAAGGGTACCATTGATAAAGTAATTCACATTTCACAACCAACAACTAAGGTGGAAAAAAAGGCAATGTACATTCGCAAAATTCACTCCTAAAAATCCACAATTACCATTATCCAAATTAAACCAAATGAGGGCCAAAAAAAAGTGGACTTCTCAAGGGTACCATTGATAAAGTACTTCACATTTCACAACCAACAACTAATGAGAACATTCATTCATTCATTTCTACTAAAGGAATAACATTTCACAAAGTGGAATCAACAACAAAGCATTTTCCTCATTATCACTAAAGGAGGAACACTAAATCGAATAAAAACCGAAATCAAACACCAATGTTCTAAAATTAATCAAGCAAAACCGAAATAATCATTTGAGTTTCTCATTTTTTTTAAAAAACCCGAATTTCAAAGGGTACCTAATGGAACATTAATCAAAGCCCTAGGTTCTCAACTTATGTAGGACAAAACACTCAATTCAACAACCAAACCAAATGCTACAAACAATCAATAAATCCAAAAACTTTCCAAGCTTTCATCACAAGGATTAAAACCGAAATCAACCATAAATATCAACCAAAAACATCCTAGTGCAATGGTAAGCATTTACAAAATGTAAGGTTAAATACACAAAAGTTTAAAATGAAAGCATAGAAGGTGGAACCTTTTGGGTGAACTCAAAAAAATCCAAGCTTTAAGTTTATATGGGAGGGTGGAAATGGAGAGCCGACCGACGGTGAATGCTTGGGCAGCCGAACAATCAGTGAATGCTTGGGAAGCCGACGGGTGATTGGAAGGTGGAGGAGGTCGTCGGCGATGGGAGAAGCGGCGAAGAAGACGAACGGCCGCGGTAGAGAAGCTTCGGGAAACAGGGGAAGTGAAGGGGAAAATGAGAGAGAAGAAAGGAAGAGAATGAGGGAGGAAATGAAAAAGGTAAAAATTTGAATTATAATTAATAACCGGCCGTCGGTTCAACGGCGGTTCAACCGAGAACCGCCGTTGAAACTAACAATCAACTGCGGTTCAACCTCGAACCGCCGTTGAAAGTACACTTTCAACTGCGGTTTTAGGTTGAACCGCCGTTGAAAGTGTACTTTCAACGGCGGGTGAACCAACGATCAACTGCGGTTCAACCTTGAACCGCAAACCGCAGTTGAAAGTATACTTTCAACTGCGGTTCAATGTTGAACCACCGTTGAAAGTATACTTTCAACAGCGGTTCGAGGTTGAACCGCAGTGGATTCTCATTTCAACTGCGGTTCGAGGTTGAACTGCCGTTGAAAGTCCTCACTTTTTCTCGGTTTAAGTACAGGAAAAAATTGGAGCCAATTCCCGCGCGGGCATATTTTAATATTAAATTTTTTTATTTTCCATTTTCAAAAAACTATTCCCACAATTTTGTAAATATAATAATACATACCCAGATTTTGTATATTTATTAATTATGTACACAATCTCGACTTTTATTAACCATTTCATAATTAAATTTCAAATTTTTAATTGAACCACATATTTGCATTTAAATTTCCCGCGCGTGCTACTACACGTACAATAATTATAGGTCAAAGATAAAAATTAATAATTTCCGTAAAATTAATACATGTAAGAGCCAAGAAAGTAATAAGCTTCATTATGTTCCCTAAAATTCCTACTTTTTCGACTTGGCGAACGGGATAAAAAATCAAATCCACAAATGCATTAGGTACGTATAGTAACATAAAAATTAATTAATAAAATTTAAGTGGCCGAAATAAAATTTTGATGAAAGCCATTAGGACTTTATGAGCATTATTTGAAATTAGCTAGAAGTTTGACTTTTAGACTTTTAAATACTTAGAAGATGAAAATTGGTCAAATGAAATTAGAATGATATTTTAAATATGCTAAGTCCAATTTTGAAGTTAAAATACTCAAGAAAAGATGAGTTAGACAAAATAGAGAAAAATTAAGTGGAAAATTTGAAATTTGCATTTGATTGATGAGTCTTTGAGTGATATAATCCTAGAATGTCATGTTTTAGAGTTAAAATGATGCATTAGGATCTATGTCATCTTTGGTATCTTGAAATTCTTGCATGTTAAAACGGTTGAAAATTTTCATTTCAAGATAGCAAGAATTAAGCATGTTTGCATTACATAAAAATGGTTGACCAAGTGGTTGACTTTTTAAATATACATGCTTTAGCTTATTTGAGAGTTTAAGAATTAACTTATTGATAATTTGAAGTTGCTCACATGAGAAAATTAAGGATATATGCTTCAAAATGGCAAGCTTCAATGATTGTATGCTTTGTATGCTTAAAATTGAAAAAACTTGACCAAGTAGTTGACTTTGAAAATATGAATGCTTTGGATTGTTTGAATCTTTATGCATAACTACTTGAGCCTTTGAAGGTGCTTGGATGATAAAATGCTTGATAGAAACTTGAATTTAGCAATTTCAAAATTCAAAGCTTAATATACTTAAGCTTGAAAAACGTTGACCGATAGGTTGACTTTGCACATATGCATGATTGAAATGTTTCATTCCTTTGAATGTCAAAGCGAAAATCCATGAAAAGGGTGGCGCTTCAATATATATCTATTTACATCTTAAGAGTCACCGCGGTTAATTTATGAAAATCGGGAAAAAAAACTTAATAGAGAGTAGGGTTTAGGGTTTAGGGTTTAGGGTTTAGGGTTTAGAAAATGATATGAAAATAGAAAATTCATGAGTAGCGCGGGAATTGGCTCCAAAAACTACTTTTCTACGGCGGTTCAACCGAGAACCCGCCGTAGAAAGTATTTTCTACGGCGGTTCATGTTTGAACCGCCGTAGAAAGTTTGATTTCTACGGCGTTCAAAGTTGAACTGCCGTAGAAAAGTAGTTTTTGGAGCCAATTCCCACGCTACGTACGTACGCATGGATTTTCTATTTTTTTGTACCAAATTCAAAATACATTATATATATATATATACATTCAAAGAATTTATTATAAAAGTTGTCTTAAAGTATTCAATTCTTCAAATGAAAATATTTTATTTATGTAATGGAAATTTACAAGATATCGAGAGCATAGAGGATCGAGAGAGTTGGATATATATGATGTGCATCAAGAGGGGAAAGGAGAAAAGCGAAAGATGTATATATATATGTATGTATAAACAATATGTATATATATATGTTTGTAAATTAATGAAATCCAGTATCTATTTAATTTTTTTCGGCCTCTTAACTAATATTAATTAATTTTTACATTACTATACGTACCTATAATGCATTTGTCGAAAAAGTAGATATTTAAGGGAACATAATGAAGCTTATTATTTTATCGTCTCTTACATGTAATAAATTTACGAAATTTATTAATTTCTATATTTGACCTATAATTAATAAATATACACAATCAGGGTATTTATTATTATACTTACAAAATTGTGAGATTAGTTATTTGAAAAATGGAAAAAACAAATTAATATTAAAATATGCCCTCGCGGGAATTGGCTCCAATTTTCTACGAGGAGACCTTTCATCGGCGGTTCAACCTCGAACCGCCGTTGAAAAATGAATCCACCGCGGTTCACGAGTGAACCGCCGTTGAAAGTGGACTTTCAGAGGCGGTTAAACATTGAACCGCCGTTGAAGTTACACTTTCAACGGCGGTTCAACATTGAACCGCCGTTGAAGTAGCACTTTCAACGGCGGTTCAATGTTGAACCGCAGTTGAATAGACGACCCGGTTAATTAAAGTTCAAAATTTTTGAACTTTCTTTTCCTCCCTCATTCTCTTCCTCTCCACTCCCATTTTTTCCCCTGCATTTCCCCCTGTTTCCCGAACCCACTGACAAGTAATTTATGAAGAGTTAAATATAAAATAAAAACAAAATAAACTGCGTATAGATTTCCCTGGAAATTTTACCAAAGTACTACTCCTTGGAAGAAAATAATAATAATACAAGAAACATTTATTCATAAATGAAAAACAAGGAAATCTATTTTCCGGAAAATTTGACAAAGTCTCCCCTATAAATGTAACGTACCCCCTGTAAATTAGATGCACATATACTTCAATACTTCACTAAAATTCCAACTATTTCGAATAATACGGAATTCAGTTTCAAATCACTTCAGACAGAATCTCCTCTGCTTGTTTTTTACCAAAACACAAGTGCAATTTAAGATCAGCACAGAAGCTTCACACAATTTCAAACAATAACATATTCATTTATAAACAGTTCCGCATATGAAGTCCCTGGAAATTTTGTCCCTTGATTGCGCGGCTTCATCCGAGTTGTGACATGTTTCAATCCCACAATACGAAGGATAAAAATAAATGTTGTTAAAAATTTATGTCCACCTCTCTTCATTAAAATCAAAGAAACATATACAAATACACAAACACACATACACACCCACGGGAATTGAAGTTTAATAAAAACAAACAATATACCTGAAAATGATTCTTAACTTATTCTCTTTCTCTTATGGGACACTTGATCCTCGAACCATAATCCTTCGATGTGGTAATCACGAAGTATGTATTTATCAAGTTCCCTATCTTCCTCATCTGCTCTCGGTTCAGGTAACCCACTAGAGAAGGGGCCAGCCTCATGAAGCCCTTCTTCTGTATCTATCCCTTCCAAACCGTGATGTTGTTTACCATGAAGAACAACAGACTAATGTTCGTCGCAAGGATCGGTGATATAAAAAACTTGTTTCGCCTGCGATGCAAGTATAAATGGCTCCCCCTTGAAACCCTCCCGATTGAGGTTGACCAAGGTAAAACCCAATGGATCATCAGTTCGAACCCCACTATTGTTATCAACCCATTTGCAGCGAAATACAGCTACTTTGAAACAAACATAGTCAATCTCCCAAATATCTTCGATCACCCCGTAATAAGCCATGCTTGCATACAATGGATTTTTATCCTTCCTGCTAGAAACATGTAAAGCCTCTGAGATTAATGTAACACCACTGTTTTGTGCCGTACTCTTCTCATCTTGTCTCTTAGTAGCAAATGAATATCCATTTATGTCATAGCATGAAAATGCTCGTACCACAGGGCTGGGCCTAAATGCCAACCATTTCAATGTCTCCGAAACGTCTTTGCCCAGGACAGCATTACCAAACCAATAGACAAATGTCCGAATATGTTCATTGAGCACACGTTGATCCGTCCAAGCAGGATAAGACGTCTTATTGACTGTATGTGGTCTGTCACATAGGGCGCAACTTCTTCAGAATTGCGCAGAATGTAGAGATGCGCCTTCATCAATTCAACATGAGACGGCAAAAAAAATTTTCCTCCCCTTGTGCCCATACCTGTAATCCTCTCATCGTGCCGATTCTTAGATGTTCCAATGGATGCGGTCCCGGCCAAGTACTCAGTGCAAAACTCAATTACCTCCTCAGCTATATAACCTTCAACAATACTAGCATCAGGATGACAACGATTCTTAACATACCCCTTATATACTTTCATATATCGCTCGAATGGGTACATCCATCGCAAATGAACAGGCCCGCAGATTTTTATCTCTCTAACCAAATGAATCACCAAATGCACCATAATATCAAAGAAGGCGTGTGGAAAATACATTTCTAATTGACAGAGGACAACAGTTATTTCATCTTGTAGTTGATCAAGTCTTTCGCGCGCGATAACCTTGCTACATATAGCATTGAAGAAGAAACAAAGTCTTGTTATACTGGACTTAACATGCTTGGGCAATATCGAGCGAATAGCTACAGGCAACAATTGTTGCATTAAGGCATGGCAATCATGAGACTTCAGACCAACCAGTTTTAAATCTTTCATGGAAACAAGTCTGCTTACATTTGAAGAATATCCGGATGGAACTTTGATGCTACGCAAACTTGAACACAGTTGTTTTTTCTCTTTTCTGGACAAAGTGTGATAGGCAGGGGGTAGATATGTGCGTTGTCCTCGAGCTACCGGTGCTAAATTTGCTCTTATGTTCATATCAACCATATCAAGTCTCGCGTTATAACCATCCTTAGTTTTACCAGGGATGTTCAAGAGCGTACCTAACAGGCTTTCGCAAATATTTTTCTCAATATGCATAACATCGAGACAATGTCTGACATCCAAGTTCTCCCAGTATGGAAGTTCAAAAAATATGGATTTTTTCTTCCAACAACCTGTATCATTATTGCTGGACTCCGAAGTTTTACCGAACTCCACATTGATGTCCGTCACACGAGCTTTCACCTCTGGGCCGCTCAAGGGTTCTGGAGCTTTTCTGAACTCTTGGAATCCATTGAATGCTCTTTTCATACGGCGATACGGATGTGTCTCGGGAAGAAATCTGCGATGCCCAAGGTATACTGTCTTCCTCCCATGTGCAAGCTGACAAAAATCTGTACTCTGCTCACATATTGGACATGCTTTATGCCCTTTAACAGAGTACCCAGACAAGTTTCCATAAGCAGGAAAATCATTAATGGTACAGAACAACATGGCACGTAATGTGAACATTTCTTCACGGTAGGCATCAAACACAAGTGCGCCTTCATCCCATAACTTTTTCAAGTCTTCAATAAGAGGAGCAAGATACACATCGATGTCATTTCCTGGTTGCTTTGGGCCTGAAATCATTAGAGACATAAGTATGTACTTGCGCTTCATACACAAGTAAGGCGGCAAATTGTAAATAACCAACATCACTGGCCATGAGCTACGTGTGCTACTCAGACTGCCGAACGGGTTCATTCCATCAGTACACAAACCAAGCCTCAAATTTCTAGCTTCTCCCCCGAAAGAAGGATACATTGAATCGATCTTTTTCCACTGATCTAAGTCTGATGTATGCATTATCACCTTGTCATCATCACTGGGAATACACCGATCTGAATGCCATGTCAATAGTTTTGCATCTTTTTCATTAGCGAACAACTGTTTAAATCTCGGTATTATAGGAAGATACCACAGAACCTTAGCCGGCGACCCCTTCTTTTGCGCATCAGAACTGTTTTCAACAGCATCACACAGCTGCTTGTTTTTGTATCGGGGAGTTTTACACTTAGGACACCGCAATAAATCCTTATACTCATTCCTGTAGAGGACGCAATCATTTGGGCAAGCGTGGATCTTCTTATACTCCATACCCAGTGGACACAACATTTTTTTCGCCTCGTAAATTCGATCTGGAAGTTCATTATCTTCTGGGAGCATATCTTTCAATACCCTCAATAAGGCTGTAAAACTAGTATCTAACCACCCATTTGCCGCTTTCAAACTAAACAACTTCAAAACACTAGACAATCGTGTATATTTACTGCATCCCTTGTATAGAGGCTTCTCATTGTCACCCAAAATGGAAGCAAGAACTTCCGGTTTATCAGCAAAATCCTCGGCCACATCCTCAATCATGGCATCTAATCGATCTCTAGTAATCGCATCATCTCTTTTTGCATGAGATTTTCTTTGCTCAGGTAAACCATCAATACTTTCACCATGCCAAATCCACAATTTATAAGAAGGATCAAACCCGTGCCGATATAAATGGAATCTTATTGTATCTGAGTTATCAAACCGTGCCCCATTTTTACAATCTTTGCACGGACAATGAACGTACTTTGTATTCTTATAAGCGAATTGAATGAAATTCTCAACTTCTCTCGCATAAGAATCGGAGGTCCGATCACCACAGAACAAGATATTTCGATCCATGTGTAACTAAGACCTTGAAATAATTAAAAATACCAAATAATAATTCAACAAACAATGTACAAAGTATCAAGTTGCATGCTTGTCTTAGCACATGTCATAATACTTATGTTAGTCATATATAATCAAAACTACTATAATACCTCAATGAAAAAAATAATGCAATGACAACACATGCGCAATAGACATAATGAAATGAAGAAGAAACTCTAAGTTTTTCATTTATGCATTTCGTCAAACACATAAAATGCATAAAAAAATAATACACACTCTAAGTAGTGCTAATTATATGAACATCATCCATTAAAAATAAAACACTATAAATCAAATTACATCACCCAAAAACTACATAGTATAACTAAATAGGGTTCCACAATAATAAGGTTCGCCACATACATGGAATATATGCAACTTTAATTTTCAGCCATGCATCTACCATAAATAAAAATAAATGCTATAGGATGACATATCTAAAGTACAAGCATAAGTAATTACTGGGAAATTTTACAAGTTTCTAACCTTTAGGTGGTAAATTTTAGCTACAAATGACGATTCTTTAGGTTCAACGTGCAAAACCGTAGTAGAAATTTGGAGACAGACACTCTTGGCCGCGATATGGGAATACACGATGTTATTTAGGTTTTAATATATATATATACGTCAATACTACGGCGGAGAAAATTAAACCGCCGTAGAAAGGGGACTTTCTACGGCGGTTGGAGGGAAACCGCCGTGGAAAGTGGACTTTCTACGGCGGTTGGAAGGTAACCGCCGTGGATTGTGTGGACTTTCCACTGCGGTTACCTTCCAACCGCCGTAGAACGTCCACTTTCCACGGCGGTTTCCCTCCAACCGCCGTAGAAAGTCCGTTTCTACGGCGGTTCATTTTTAAACCGCCGTAGAAAGTCCTGTTCTACGGCGGTTCATTTTTAGACCGCCGTAGAAAGTCCGCATTCCTTTTATTACTGCGGTTTTCTATTTTCCGCCTTTAATTCACAGCCGTTAAAGCTCCGTTTTGTAGTAGTGAAGAAAGAAAGATAATGAAGAGAAGAAAGAAAATAGATTAAGAGAAGAACAGCGTCCAGTTCCAGATCCACCATTGCCGCCCCTTCCCAGATCCACAACCTCCACCATCCAACAACAACAATCAACACCACCATAACCTTCTCCCAAAAACTTGATGGCTAATAGAAGAAAATGAAAGAAAGATGGAAGAAGGAAATAGGAAGAGTAAAATAAGAAGTATAAAATTAAAAATATATATAAATCATATATCCCGATTCAATTTCAAATCGGTTTTCGAGTTGAATACCAAATTCGAAAACCAATTCTAAAACCGAATTCATAATTCAAATTCGGTTTCAAACCAAACCTAATTCGAATACTGAATTAAAATTGGGTTATTCGAATTCGGTTCGATTTTCGAATTGGACCAACCCATACCCACTCCTAGTTAGAAAATTGCGTGCATTGGTTATAGTATAGGGAAAAGGACAATAATACCAGCCTCGGTTCTTAACTTCATAAGGCCCCAAGGAGAATAATAAAAAAAAGTCCCAACTGAAATTATAATAATGTTAAAATTTTATTTATAATGTTTTCTTCCAATTTTTTCTAAATGCAAAATTATCGAAAAATACACATAGTAAAGATGTGAAAATTCAGTAAATTTCATTTATAAATAAATAATATGAGTCTTAAGTTGAAGAAAGAAAGAAAGAAAAGAAAAGAAAACGAGCTACACTCTTACGTCGTGTGCCCATTTCAAACAAAAATTAATAGAAATAATTGTGACATTAATCGAAAATTGGTTATGTGCAAAAGTATTGCTCTGAAACTTTTGTGTGCAAAAATTATTGTTCTCTAATTTTATTTGCATAAATTACTAGTTTATTAAAACATAGTTGTACAAACTTTGGATGCTAAAATTGTTAGGCCTTGAACTAGAAGAAAACAGGGCAAAGGTGCATTTTTGCCACTAACGTTCTTCTCAAAGCCTAACTTTGCCATTAATATTTTTTATGTCCAAAAATGCCACCAACATTTTTAAAAGGGTCCAACTTTGCCACTAATTTTTTTTAGGCCCAAAAATGCCACTGACGTTTTTAAAAGAGTCCAACTTTGCCCCTGTATCTTTGTGATTGAACTCCATAGGTACCTACTTTTTTTTTCAGCAAACAAACATAGGCCATGTTTTTATTAAGTAGTGCCAACTGCCAAAGCAAAATACAACAAAGAAACATACACCAACATGAACTCATTATCATCATTTTCCAAATCCTTAAGTACATCATTCCCAAACTCATTCTTGTATTGATTCAGTGTTGCATTGACCTGCACTTTGCTCCTCGTTGTTAAATATATGTAAATAGTAGTTTCCTTATAGTAGTTAATTTCCTTGTTGGAAAAGGATAGACTAGTCTAGTTCCTATATATACTCCACTTGTGTATATAGTTCATTGTATTGTAAATTTGTTCAATTGAAATCCCTTGCAGATTTTCTCTCTTTTCTCTCACAATCAATCTGACAAATCCTAACATGGTATCAAAGCCCAACTTCAATCACACCACAGCTTTTGCGGATCCAACTTTCGCGGCGGTCGCGATTTGGGTCTAGGGCGGCGGCGGATTTGGGTTTTTTTTTCTGGCTACTGGTAAGACTTCTTCCGACGACTGTTTCTTCTCCTTCCTTGGGTGACAGCGGCAGATATTTTCAAATTTTTGCAATCTTTGTTCCTCTTGCGATTTGGGTACTCTCTTTGGCTTCTCTATTTTTTTACTCTTCTGATCCCGTTGATTTTGTGTGTTGGATTGGTGAACTTTGATAATTTGTGCTGGGTTATTAAAATTGTTGGTTCTTGTCATTGCCTATCTTCTTTGTTGAAAATTGGTTGTGTAGTTTGTTGCCATAGCTTCTGAAAAAGATGATTCTCTTTAAGCCATTAGTGTGCAATTGAATGGCAAAAATTATTCCTACTGGAGCTATGTGATGATGAATTTTTTAAAGGGAAAGAGAATGTGGGGATATGTGATGGTAGTTTGGTTAAGCCTATTGATTTAACGGATGATAAATATGCTGAGTGATCGGCACCTTTTAGTTGCCCAATTTTAGAGTCTTAACCTGCAGATTTGACAGGTTATTGCCTAGGTATTGCATGGTTATGTGCAGGTTAAGAGACTGTTGATGAAAGAAGAAAAGAAGGTGATTCAGAGCACAAAAGAAATAGAACCGTGAGGAGGGGGTTAGCTACTTCAGGTCATCCATAGAGAATGTCAGCCCTCCGATGTGCTCAACCATCAGGTCTTCAAAAGACAACATCAGTCCTCAGCTCGTCCACAGATGTAGCCAGCCCGCAGGCCGTCCATTGACGTCGTCAGCTTTTAGGTCGTCCCGTACGACATCAGCCGCAGGTCGGCCACTGATGAGCTGGAGTTCTAGAAGTTTCTACCGTAAAATAGAGCAGTTGGAGATAAGAATGAATCTGCAAAAGTGATAAGGATCGATTGCTTCCTTTTCGGGATTGATTTTCTACCGTTTCAAGGATTGATTTACTTCCTTAAGTGATAAGTGATAAGGATTGTTTTATTCTCCTTAAGTGATGGAGATTTGATTTATTTCCTTTTGGCTGAGAGATAACTATCTCTATAAATAGGGAGATTTTCGTAGGAGAAAGGGGTGAGTTCGGTTTTTCGTTCAGTTTTGATTGAGCTTTTAGTTCAGTTTTAGAGAAGGCAATCTGCTGTGCTACATTAATCTTTCAATTGCTTTCAATAGTCAAATTCCATAGGGAAACACTTAGCGTTTTGCTCTGTTCAGATTTTTCCTACATCTCTATGCCAGGCCGTCGACCATTTTGGTGGAACGGACGGGTGAATTCCGCATCACTGAGCAATTAGAAAATTGCGGTGCCAACAATTAAAAAATCATTACTTGGATTAATAATTCTGTTACACAATCTATTGGAGTCCAACTAGCCAAATGTGGCACTGCAAAAGCTGTTTAGGATCACTTGGCGAGATTGTATACACAGTCTAATTTTGCTAAACAATATCAATTAGAGAATGATATTCGTTGTCTTCAATAGAGCAACGTGACTATTCAAGAATTTTATGATACTATGACTAATTTGTGGGATCAATTGGATCTTACTGAATCTGCTGATCTTAGTGTTCTTGAACCCTATATTGCCTGTAGAGAGGAGCAATGTTTAGTCCAATTCTTAATGGCTCTTCGTGAGGAGTTTGAAGGATCGATTCGATTCTACATCGCAATCCTCTCCCTAGAGTTGACTCTGTTTAATGAGTTGTTGGTTGAAGAAACTCGTCTGAAATCCAAATCTGAGAAAGAGAGTTCAAAAAAAGGAATTCTTCCTACTCTTACTCCAGTTGTTTTTGCTACTCATGATGCTACCCCTCATCGACTACCCTACAACAATCATCAACCTCTTCAAGATGAATGTTGATTTTGCAAGCAAAAAGGTTATTGGAAGTCTCAATGTCCTAAATTGCGAAATAGAGCCCCAAGGAACTTCAGGCCTTCCCCATTGAATGTTGCAACTGCTGCTCCTGTGATTGATAATGCAACTACCCTTTCTGCAGCTGACCTTGCAGAGCAATTTGAGAGATTTCTGGCCTCCCAGCCACATGCATTGACTGCCTCTTTGAACAAAGGTTTGTCTTCATCTAGGTCGACAAGTATTTCCTCCCCCACTTGGATCCTACACTCAGGAATCTCTCATCATATGTCATCTGATGCTATTTCCTTTATCAATTTATGTTCTAATTCTTCTGTGTCTGTCATGACTACTGATGGCACTCCCATGCCCACACAAGGCATTGGATCTATTTATACCCCTCACTTGTCTCTATCGAATGTTTATCACATTCCAAGTTTAACCTTGAATCTTGCATCTGTTGGTCATTTTTGTGACTCTGGATTCATAGTTTAGTTCTCTTCTACTGCTTGTTATGTGCAGGAGGCGCAGTCCGGGAGACTGATTGGGATCGGCCATAGGCAGGGTGGACTCTACATTTTGGATGAGTTGAGAGCTTCACATCTTGCAGCGTCTAGTGTTAACTTGTCATCGTTTCGTTTGATTTCATCATCCTCCAGCTTTTATTTATGGCATTCGCGTCTTGGCCATGTTTCTTCTTCTCGTTTAAAATACTTAGCATCCACAGGAGTTTTAGGCTAATTGAAAACTCATGATATATCTGACTGTTGTGGTTGTAAACTTGCTAAGTTCTCTGCTTTGCCTTTCTATAAAAGTGTTTCTGTGTCTGTTGCACCTTTTGACTTGGTTCATTCTGATGTTTAGGGGCCATCATCTATGCTTACCAAAGGTGGTTCTCGATATTATGTCTCTTTCATTGATGATTACACTCGGTTTACATGGGTCTATCTTATGAAAAATAGTTCTGAATTCTTTTGTATTTACCAAATGTTTCGCGCCCTACTTAAAACTCAACATAATGCTGTCATTAAATGCTTTAGGTGTGATTTGGGTGGTGAATATACTTCTAATCAGTTCTCTGAATTACTTGCTTCTGATGGTACTGTCCACCAATCTTGTTGTATTGATACTCCTGAACAAAATGGGGTTGTTGAAAGAAAACACTGCCATATTTTTGAAACTGCTCGTTCTCTTCTTTTGTCTACATCTGTTCCTAGTGAGTTTTGGGGGAAAGCTGTGCTTACTGCCACATATGTTATCAATAGAATTCCATCTTCTAGTACTACAGGTTTCTCTCCGTTTGAAACATTTTATGGTTATACTCCTGACTATTCTTTCTTGAAAGTTTTTGGTTCTATATGCTTTGTCCTTCATCCTCATGTAGAATGCAGTAAACTGTCATCTCGTTTCGTCATTTGTGTCTTTCTTGGTTATGGTGAAGGTCAAAAGGGATACCATTGTTATAATCGTCTTGCAAAAAAACTCTGTCTCTCATCATGTTGCGTTTCTTGAACATATTCCTTTTTATTCTATCCCTCCTGACTCTCACAATCTAAAAAAGGCAGATATAATTCACATTGATCCATTCCACACCGATTTGAATATTGTCTCACCTAATGTACTCTCTGATTCTAGCAACTCTAGGACTGAGTCTGATAATGTAGGTACCTCTTCTGATGATGTCTCTCCTACCCCTATGGCCTCTCCTCCTTCTCCCGTGATTGTGGACCCTTCACCTTGTTACCCACAACGAGATCATAAGTCCACTCAATTGCCAGACTTTGTTTACTCCAATTACTCTCATGCTTATGCTTCTTTCTTGACTTCTATTCATAATTTATCTGAGCCTTCTTCCTATCGTGAAGCTGTACTTTATCCTCTTTGGCAAACAGCTATGGCAGATGAACTCTTTGCTTTGTACAAAACAGATACTTGGGATCTTGTCTTTCTACCTCCAGGTAGAAGTGCTATTGGTTCATGTTGGGTGTATAAAATCAAAACAAAGTCTGATGGGTTTGTTGAGCGATATAAAGCTCGTCTAGTGGCAAAAGGCTTTTCTCAGCAATATGGTATAGATTATAAGGAAACATTTGCTCATGTTGCAAAAATGACGATCATTCGCACTCTTATTTCTGTTGCTTCTATTCGCCAGTGGGCCATATCTCAAATGGATGTCAAAAATGCTTTCTTGAATGGTGATCTTCAAGAGGAAGTTTATATATCTCCCCCACCTGGTGTTCCACATCGTTCTAGTGAAGTGTGCAAACTCAAAAAGGTTCTTTATGGTCTCAAACAAGCTCCACGAGCTTGGTTTCAGAAATTCTCATCCGTGATTACTTCCCTTGGCTTTCTTGCTAGCTCCCATGATTCCGCTTTGTTTATCAGGTGCACTCCTTATGGCCGAATTCTACTTTCTCTGTATGTTGATGACATGATCATTACTGAAGATGACACTCTTAGAATTGCTAAACTGAAATCTGAATTAGCAACACAATTTGAAATGAAATATTTGGGTCCCCTACGATACTTTTTGGGAATTGAAGTTGCTTACTCTCCTCGAGGATACCTCTTGTCTCAGTCCAAGTATATTGCCTCTATCCTCGATCAGGCTCGTCTCTCTAATGCTAGAATCGCTGATACGCCTCTTGAAATTAATGCCAAATATTTCCCTTCAGATGCCTCCTTTACTATATCCTACTTTGTATCGAACTATTGTTGGCAGCTTAATGTACCTCACTATCACCAGGCTTGACATTGCGTATGTTGTCCATGTTGTTAGCCAGTTCATTGGTGCTCCTACATCTGTTCATTGGGCAGTTGTTCTTCTAATTCTCCGTTATCTCGTGGTACTCAATTTCAAAGTCTTCTATTTCCTTCATCCTATTCCTTGGAATTGCGTGCCTACTCTGATGCTGACTGGGCTGGGAAGTGTACTGATCGTAAATCCACCACCGATTTTTGTATTTTTCTTAGAGACTCTCTAATCTCTTGGAAAAGTAAAAAAAATAAGACATTGTCTCCTATTCCTCCACAGAAGCTGAGTATCGGGCTATGGCTACCACTGTTGCCGAGATTATTTGGTTGCGTTGGTTACTTGCTGATATGGGCGTCTCTCTGTGTGGTCCGACCCCTATTCATTGTGATAACAAAAGTGCTATTGAGATTTCCCAAAATTCTGTCTTTCATGAGCGCACCAAACATATTGAGATTGATTGTCACTTCACTTGTCATCACTTTCAACATGGCACTATTAGTCTATCATCTGTATCTTCTTCCTTATAGCTTGCTGACCTGTTTACAAAATCGCATCCGTCACCACGGTTTCGCTTTTTGACTAGCAAACTCTCGTTGATATCTCTCGATTCATCGTGAGTTTGAGCAGGGGTGTTAGATATATGCAAATAGTAGTTTCCTTATAGTATAGTGTTTTCCTTATAGCAGTTAGTTTCCTTGTTGAAAAAGGGTACACTAGTCTAGTTCCTATAGATGCTCCCCTTGTGTATAAAGTTCATTGTATTGTAAATTTGGTCAATTGAAATCCCTAGAAGGTTTTCTCTCTTTTCTCTCACAATCAGATCTGACAAATTCTAACACTTGTAGCCACAATTCTGATAACATCATCATGATATCACTGTAATGCTTTCCCTTGATTTTTTCATGTAGTATCTTAGCCTCAGATTTCATAAGGGTCAAGTTTACCTCGTCACCTTCATATCGGTATGAGCTCAGCAGGACCAACCTCTCAAAATCACTTGTAAGCTCCTTGTCTATGTCTTTGAGAAGATCTACACCATATTTCTATTCATAAGCATGGCGAATTGCCTTCCGTTGGGTGGCATTCCTGTGAGCCAAAATGGACATGATCAAGTGCTCATTTGTTCCCCATCCTTCGAAGGCTTTGTGGAGTTGTTCAGCCACTGAGGGAACTGCAGATGGGACGGTCAAACTGGCCATTGTTGATTGAAGAGAAGATAGAGCGGCAATGCCTGCGAGGGAACCAAAGCTGCATTTTTAGTGGCAAAATTGACCCTTTTAAAAATTTTGGGGCCAGTTTTGGACCTAAAAAAAACATTAGTGGCAAAGTTGCTCCCTTTTAAAAACGTCGGTGGCATTTTTGAACCTAAAAAAACATTAGTGGCAAAGTTGCTCCCTTTTAAAAACGTCGGTGGCATTTTTTGACCTAAAAAAAATTAGTGGCAAAGTTAGACCTTGAGAAGAAAGTTAGTGGCAAAAATGCACATTTGCCCGAAGAAAATATATTACACCCGTCTATTTTAAACATGCTTTTATGAGCAAAAATTATTGTTCTAAAATTTTTCTAAGTATAAATTATAGTTATATTATTATATATTGGATGAAATGCATAGTTAATCACTTAACTATGAAATTTTGCAAAAATTGACACCTTTTTTTAAAATCCTCTTTTTTCGACACTGAACTTTCATTCTCGGGCAAAGCATACCATTCCGTCAATTAGCTCCGTTAAGTGGTTAAAAGATTTGTTTTTTGAGGGGTAAAATTGTCCAATCACTTAGTTTTTTTAATTTAACTTTTATAGTATTTTATTATATTTAAAAACAAACCCTCCCCCTTTCTCACTTCACAAATCCTGTTCCTCTCTCTCTCTCTCTCTCTCTCTCTCTCTCTCTCTCTCCCTCTTCTTCCCCATTCTGTGCGGTCACTCTTCTCCCTCTTCTCCTCCCTTCTATGCAAATTCACAGCCCCCCTCCACTGCAGGAAATCATTAGCAGAAATCACAAATTGGAAATGTCAAACACACAGCTCACACTTTCACACACTCCTCTCTCTCCTCTATTCAACAATTCAGTCAATTCAAACAAGAAAAAAAAAAAAAACCTCCTCCGGCTTGACTTCCGCAAATCTCATTTCCCATCATTATTTCACTTCGAACTACTTCTTCTTGTTGTCGTCTGTCATTTTCGTTCTCACCCGTTAAATTTTAGCGCCCCCGGAACCCGCACCGACACTGTCACGTTCTCCGATGTCGACGCCATCGAGATAACTATAGAATTATGTATGTTTATAATAATAGAATGAGAGACTAATGATGAACTATATTATAATTGTGTTATAACAGTACTGTTACAATATGGAAAGGTAGCAAGCCTTTATATAGGAGGCTAGACCTAGAGACATAGTAGGAAACAGAGCGATACTAGGGGAGTAAGGCAGTGATTGTAGGAGAGTAATACTAGGGGAGTGAAACTACGGGGAGTGATAGTAGGGGAGTGATAATGGGAGAGTGATAGTAGGGGGAGTGATAGTAGGGGAGTAATAATGAGAGAGTGATCGTAAGGGAGTGATTCTAGTAGAATCATGACTATGGTAATTACTCTAATATCCTCCCGCAAACTCAAGAGGACAGAACCACTTAAGTTTGGACATAAGGAGTGAAAATAGGGCTGGGTTGAGTCCAACGTCAAGGCGCTGACCAAGGTGGATTTTGAGGCTCATGTGGAGTCTGAGGCTGAGGTGTATTGGGCTCCCATATGCGTTGTGGTGGAATTGACTGGCTGTCTGCCATCTGCAAGGATATCTGACTGTGGATGTTAGACCAATATTTGCTATGCACTTGACTGATGAGGTGTTTGTTGGATAATAGATTAATACTGAGGTAACATGGGGGCTGACCGTATTTGTGGACGACCTGGGGGCTGACTTCATCCGGGGACGACCTGGGAGCTGACTTCATCCGGGGACGACCTGGGGGCTGACTTTATCCAGGGATGACCTGGGGGCTGACGTCATCAGGGGATGACCAGGGATTAACTTTATCTGTGGACGACCTGGGGGCTGACATCATCGAGGGACGACTTGGGGGCTGACTTCATCAGGGGACAACCTGGGTGCTAATTTCATGCGTGGACGACCTGGGGGCTGACGTCATCAGGGGATAACCTGGGGCTAACTTCATCCGTGGACAACCTGGGGGCTGACTTCATCAGGGGACGACCTGGGGAATGACATCAGCAGGGGACTACCTGGGGGCTGACTTCAGCAGGGGATGACCTAGGGGCTGATTTCATCAGTGGAAGACCTGGGGGTTGACGTCATTCGGGGACGAGAGAAGAGGAAGGTCAAGGAGAGAAGAGTAGAGGATTGGTCTGAGGCTGGGGTCGAGGCCGAGGCTTCTAGCGAGACCAAATCTGTTGGATTATTAAACCAGTTGGCTTGACCAGTGGTGGATAGGATTTTGACCAATCTACATGGTTCACTGGTGTGTTGAATTGACACGTGGCTGAGGCCGAAGTAGATGACTAGGCTAGAGCCAAGGTCGAAAGGAGGAGAGGAGAGGAGAGGAGAAGAATGGTCTGAAGCTGAGATCGAGGCCAAGGCTTCTGGTGCGATCAAATCTGTTGGATTAGTAAACCGGTTGGTTTGACCAGTGGTGGATAGGATTTTGACCAATCTACATGGTTCACCGGTGTGTTGAATTGACACGTGGCTGAGGCCAAGGTAGATGACTGGGCTAGAGCCAATGTCGAAGTGAGAAGATGAGAGGACTCGAGGCTAGGGCCGAGGTCAATACCGGGGTTGAGGTAGAGGCCGGGGTTGAGGAAAGGAGATGAGAAGAGAGGAGAGAATTGATCTGAAGCTGAGGCCGAGGCCGTGGTCGAGGCCGGGGACGAGGTCGAGGCCAAGGTTGATGACTGAGGTCGAAGCCGAGGTTACAGGGGTTCGAACATCGGGTGATGGGGTTAACTTCCTCGAAAGATATTGGTGCGTTGGTTGTAGATGAAAAACAACACCAGAGAGGACGAATCTAGATAGATTGCAGCGTGCGTCAGAAAACTAGTGGTGGCCGATTAGTTGTGGATCAGATTGGGCGGCGGTTTTAGTGGTGGTGCGATAGCAGCGTGGCTAATTTGTTTAAGAAGAGAAGAAGGTAAGCAAAGGAAGAATTTTTTTCTTTTTCTTTTTCTTTTTCTTTTTTTTCCTTTTCTTCTCCTTCTTCTTCTTCTTCTTCGGTTTCACCATTTTGGATCTAGGCTTGATGCCATATAGAATTACATATGTTTATAATAACAGAATGAGAGAATAATGATGAACTATATTATAATTGTGTTATAATAGTGTTGTTACAATATGGAGAGGCAGCAAGCCTTTATATAGGAGGCTAGACCTAGAGACATAGTAGGAAACAAAGTGATACTAGGGGAGTGATAGTAGGGGAGTGATAATGAGAGAGTGATAGTAGGGGAGTGATACTAGTAGAATCATGACTAAGATAATTACTCTAATATTAGAGATTATATATAGGAATGAATATGCTTAATTTATGATCCCAATTAAGATGAACCTGAGTCCGACACATGGGGCATTTTGGCTTATTTGCGAGTTACGAATCCACCCAATAGGCGTGAAACAAGCATGTACAATCGGGCAATTTTCTGCAAAGATCTTCCTCCTTGAGACCCTCCAAACATATTGCACAATGCATCGTGGTTTGCATCGAGGAAGAATAGCTTACGCGCGGTAGGACGTCTTGAATTGAAACAGGGGAATTGATTGGGCAACGGAATCATGGGGTAATTGCAGGCTGATTCAGTGACGATGATGACGGTGGTGTTGAACGAAGGTGCTAGTAGGAAAAAAGTGAAGGAAGACCTTTTGAATATTTATACAAGGGGTGTTGTTAAAATTCTATATTTGGGTGAAATTTCCGGGATCTATTTGCCCAGCGGGTTGAGAAGGAAGATTAATTGCATTTATCTCTGTGTTTACATCTTGAATTTGGTCTAAGTTTCTAGTAGTTGTGCTCTGTTTATTATTGCTCGCAGTTGCAACATACAAATCATTTTTGGTTAAATTTAGAAATTTGAATTAAAAAATAAAAAAGCATTAATGTGGTGAGTATGAGTTTGGATGGTTGTGTGTGGTGAGAAAGATGAAAATGTAAATATTACACTAAAAAAATATTGTACTAATTATTGAGAAAATAAAAATTATGATAAATGAATTATTACAATAAAGAATGAATAAAAAAAATATAATATTGATGTAAACAAAGAATTATTTTAATTAAAAGGTTAGTTATATTAAAAAGTGATAAAAATGATGATCATGACAACAAATACAAATAAGAAAAGTAATATAATTAAAATATAAATAAATTTATTGGATTGGACAAATATGTAACGATTATGAAAGATTGTGGTGAATATGTAAAAATAATGAAATATTAGGGGTTTATTTTATAAATATAATAAAATACTAGAAAGGTAAGGCAAAAAAAGTACGCAATTTGACAATTTTTTCCCTCAGATAATTCAGCTGTTAGCCACTTAACGGAGGTAACCTACGGAATAGTATGTTTTGCCCAAAAATGAAAGTTCAGTGTCGAAAAAAGAGCATTTTAAAAAAAGATGTCAATTTTTGCAAAAGTTCATAGTTAAGGGATCAAAGTGCATTTCACCCTAATATATTAAGATAAAGTTACGCCTCTAAAATGATTGATTCACGAGTTTGACCCACTCTTTCATCAATTAATTTCAAGCAATAATAAATGTGAGTCTCTCATTATCTGTGGTATAAATTTGGGCCCCTAAAATTATTGGGCCTTAAGTTGTGAAAAAATAAAAAGAAGAAAAAAGACTTGCTTTTGTACTTGATCATGTCAAACAAAAATAAATACAAGTTTCATTCTAAAATTTTTATGCGCATAAATTACTGATATATTATAGAATAATAGTATAACTTTTTGCCACTAAAATTATTCAGGCTTGAGCTAGAAAAAATAAGAAAAGGAAAGAAAAATACCCACTCTTGTATCAGTCCATTTCAAATAAAAGTATATGTGAGTTTTAATTTAAAATTTTACAACAAAAATTTATTAGTATAGTAAAACCTATTAATATCAAAACTTGGGCACCTAAAATTGTTAGGCCCTGGGCAATCGCCCTGCTTGTCCAGGCCTATGGGCCAGCACTGCCAAAGAGTTGGGTGATCCTAAACAGGAAATCTTGGCCATTATTGATTTGCCTAGTTGCTCTAAGAATGAGTATTTGCGATCATGTACAAAATCAATCAAGTTAATTTCACTCTCTCTATTTTAATCTCCGAATTATTTATTGATGTCTACATTTGTGTGTGTATATATATGTGTGTATATATATATATATAATAACTTTGTGTATATGCGGTCGTAATGGAGGGTTTATAAGCATAGATTGTAGGTTGGATCCTGAAGATAGTAGCTATGACGACGACGTCCTTGACAAAAATCGTTAACACAGGTGTCAATAACAAAGTAAATAGAAGTTCTATGATTCCGGAAGCTACTAGATGTGGACCCTTACATGTTTTCCTGAGGGTACCAGAAACTGTTACAAGCTCACGGTAAAGGGCTAGAGAAAAGTTTTTAATAAGAGCAACATTTCACGTGGGAACTACGATGGCCTAGCTAAGCATGGGAATTACTATGGCCATGTGAATCAAACATTTGATTTTCATATAGGTATTGAGTTGTGGGATAATGTGGACGTGAAAGATACAATTTCACATAGTACCAAGGAAATCATTCATGTCTCCTTATCCAATTATATATATTTGTGTGCGTCTCCTCAATACTAGAAAGGAGATATTTTTTATCTCCATGTTAGAGGTTTGGCCACCAAATCAAATTTCTTATCCCACTAGTAATACCGGTGACTCACAAATATTACTTGATGTGACGCAAAAATTACAATGATGGAATGATGCTTCTTCGCGGCCCAATGAATTCTTGAAGACAGCAATAGCCCAATCCAAATGAAGTTGTGCTGTGAAGGGAATGAACAAGATGGGGAATGATTGAGAAATCTGGGTTGCTGAGCTCAGCAAAGAGGATGAAGCTTGATGATTTTGCACTTGTTCCACTGACCAAATGAAGATTATTCAAGAAAAGGAGCGGGGCTTTCCCCCCTGTATAGGCTCCGACGATCAAGTCAGTAATATGAAAGAGATAAACAATATTGAATGATAGCTTTGAGAGAAATAATCAGAGAGAGTTGCAAGAGATTGCTTAATGGAACTTACTTGAATGAGGCTTGTGCCTGAGTATTTATAAGCTTACTCTTGATGGTTCCGTTGGGTCATGAAGACATACGCTCCCACTTATTCTTTTTGCAATAATGGTTTTTGCCGTTCCCGGAATAATGGCTTTAACATGGCTCCTTTGTCATCATTGTTCCTGCATATATACTAATTTTGTGGTCCTACCATGATGTCTAACTGTTTTATCAATATTATTTTTATCTCAGACTGGTTTATACTATACCGACCTGAGCTTCCTGTGTTTTAACTACTTACCGACCTGAGCTTTAACACTGTTGACCGATCTATCTTCTCTAAGCTTTTACCGACCTGGGGTTCTTGAGTATAATTATACTTTTCCGAGCTAGGTTATAAAGTTTACCGATCTAAGATTTACAAGTTGATTTAGAATACATTCCGATCTAAACCTTCACGAGTCTATTAAGTCTTTAGGACCGAGCTAAGCCTTCATATCCGATCTAGAGAATTATGACAGATAGACTTGGTTTGTACGATTTTTCCGACCTGAACATGGATCTGGGCTTCTCTATCTTTTACTGTTTCTTTGTTTTAATTAATTGGGCTAGGCCCAATGGGGATTTCAATTTTATGGTTATTTGTATTGATTCCTGTAGATTCTGCTGCCACACACGAATTTAAACCCGAGGAAATAATCTCACAAATGACTATGGCAGATTTAGTAAAGCTTAGGTCAACCCATTATATAGATCCTTCTGTCCCTATTCGTTTACCCGAGCCCGAGGAGAGGATAAATATTGCATCTGAGGGTTGGGTCGGGGTTTATGAGTATCATATTAATTTTGGGCTGAGGTTTCCGACCCTAGATTTGTTGAATGAAATGTGTGACTTTCTTAATATTGGGTTGAGCCAACTAGTACCTAATGCCCTTAGGTTTCTGATAGGGTTCATATATGTGTGTTTTGGGGCTGGGGTTCGGCCTACGGTAGACTTGTTTTTTCAATTCTATACGGTCCGTAAATACCCTTATGGCAAATGGTGGGTGACCTTCCAGAAGCGTAGGAATAGCCCTATACTCATTACCGATTCCCCTAATACCAATAAACAATGGAGGGATAGATTTTTTATGGTGAAGGCTGAGGAAGCGAACCTACCCTGCCGTTGGTCTCAATTTACTTTACCGGTCGAACAATCCCGAGACAAGTCCGACCCCAGAATTCAATCGGACTATAAGATGCTAAAAAACTATAGTAACTCGGTTAAATATTCGGTTAAATTTCCTTCAGAGGATCTTCTTGTTTCGGCCGGGCTGAGCCAATCCCCCAATGTAGAAAGTAAATACTTGTCCCTTGAACTCTTTATTTATGGTATCCTCATCTTTCATAGCTCGGTAATTTTGATTTGTGCATATTGCTTGTTTTCAGGTAGCCTTGGTGGGTTCGGAAGGAAGAAAAAAGCCAACAAACCTGCTGCAGCTTCAGGATCTTCCAAAAGATCGGCTGAGATCGATCTTACAGATGAGGTCGAGGTTGCCGATCCTCCCAGCTCGGCATTGGTAACCCGGGTCGCGAAAAAGAGCAGGCCGACCCCGGAAGAAATCCAGGCAGCTAAGGCTGCCAAAGCTCCACAAACACTGTCCGGCCCCACTTCTAGAGCCGAGCTGCCAAGTCCAGAAGATTTGTTGGGACCTGTAGACCCAGTGACCAAAGAAAGGGTCTTTTTTCTGAGAGATCAAAAGGAAAGACCGATCTCCTTAGCTCGGCCTATTCACCAGGTTGATTTGTTGGAGCCGCCACCGGAGGACCTTATGCCATTTCAAGAAGTGGCGGCCGAATCTTCTCAATCTTTTGGGGAGATTATCCGAGCTGGTGAGAAACTCCATGACCATTTGAATGAAGCGGTGGCGCAGGAGACCCTTATAGTCGCACACATCAAAAAGGTGATTTTCCAAACATAGAAGTTTTTCTGAAATAAATGGTTACCTGGGACATCATTTTCATAATACCCTTGTCTCGGATTTTGGAAGGTATTGTTCAATTATGCGGCCACAAATAGAAGAACGACAGCTTTGGATGTCCTAGCCCAAAGCTATGAACTGGAGAGATCGAAGAATCCGACCAAGGCCGTTGATGATTTGCAGCTACAGTTGGGGATCGAACGCAGCAAGTATTCAGAGCTTGAGTTTGAAAAGAACGGGCTAATGAAGCAAAACTAGGGTCTGCTTTCAAAGTCGAGCCAGCTGGAGACTAAGATCCAGGGTCTGGAAACCGACGTGGATGTCCTGAAGAAAAGCGAGGCTGCCCTGATTAAAGAAAAATCCAACTGGGCAAAAGAAAAAGCTGACCTGGAGAAAGCTGCAGAAGAGGCCAATAAAGCTGCAGAAGAGGCTAAGAAAGCTGCAGAAGAGGCTACCAAGACTGCAGAAGAGGTTACAAAGAAAGCTGCAGCGATGGTTAGCTCGGAAGAGGTTGAAGCAGCTCGCCAGGCCGAGCTGAAAATTTTTAAGGAAGGGACCCTGCTGGAGTTAATGAACCGGCATTTTTTCGAGCTAATCCAGTGTGGGTATACTGTATGCTGGGATGAGCTAAAAGGCTCCAGGTCGGCAGAAGGCGCTCCAGAAGACTCTATAGCCCAGTCTTCTTTGCTTCCAGAGGGACGCGATCCTTTCGACTTAGTAGAGGAAATCAAGCAAGAATGCCGAGACATTGGTGTTCCAATTCCAAAAAAAGTCGAAGAGGATCCTGTGGTCGACTCCCAGGAGATAGCAGATGAAGCCTCTTCTCAAGCTCCTCCTTCCTGAGATCGGCCTTCCCTTAGATCGGGCTTGCCCTTCCTTCCAGCTGTGTGAGGAATGTAGGTAGCATGCCTAGATGCAGTTGCAGTGATGTACTTGGCTTTATACTTTGTAGAATTTTTTTCTGATTCTGGTCCCTTTCGAAGAGTTTTTCAGATCGTCTTTGTAACCGAGCTGGATTATTGAATGAAAATGATCTTTTCTGTTTCCTTCAAATTTTGCCTTTTTCTTCTTTAACTCGGACTGCTTTACTGATAATATTGTCTCAAGTGTGCTGCATTCCAAGTTCGCGGAATCAATCGTCCTTGTAAGTCTTCCAAAATATAACTGCCGGTAGGTCGAGCTTCGATTACCCGATAAGGCCCTTCCCAATTAGAAAATAACTTGCCTTGTTCTTGTGGTTGGCTGATAGATCGGTTTCTTAAGACTAAGTCTCCTGGTACAAAGGCTCGATGTTTGACCCGAGCATTATAGTGTTGCCGAACTAAATTTTTGTAATTTAATTGATGTACATAGGCTGAGTCCCGAACTTCTTCTATCAAATCCAAGCTGAGCTCGAAGTTTTTCTGGTTTTGATCTCTTTCGAAGTGCATAACTCGCGGGGCTCCACTTTGTATTTCTGGGGGGATGACAGCGTTGACCCCAAAGGCCAACTCGAAAGGGGTCTTCCCTGTGGCCGATTTGGGCGTAGTCCGGTGGCACCAAAGCACATGGGGCAGCTGTTCTACCCAATTTTTACCTTTATCTTCTAATCTGGATTTCAGCCCGTGCAACAAAGTTCGGTTTGTGAGTTCTACTTGTCCATTTGCTGGAGGATGAGCTACCGAGGTGAAACGTTGGGTGATACCAAGTTTTGAACACAAGGATGTGAACTCCTTAGATTCGAACTGAGTCCCATTGTCCGAAATAACCGATCTAGGCACACAGAAACGACAGATGATTTGCCTCCAAAAAAACCGAGCTACGGTTCGCCCAGTAATATTTGTCAGTGCCTCGGCTTCCACCCACTTTGTGAAATAATCTATGGCCACAACAAGATAGTGGCATGAACCGATCTTAGGAAACGGACCCATGAGATCTATCCCCCATTCAGCGAAAGGCCATAGGGCAATTATCCCAGTAAAGCTGGAGGCCGGCAACTTGTGAATTGTCGCATTGTGTTGGCAGCTGGAACACCTTTGAACATACTCCACTGCTTCTTGGAATAACCGAGGCCAATAAAACCCAGCTCCAATTATTTTCTTGGCCAAATTCCGAGCCCCAATGTGAGACCCGCAATCTCCTTGATGTACTTCTTTCAACATGGCCTCCGCTTCTGCCGATCCCAAGCACTTGAGTAAAGGCATAAAAAAAAACCCCTCTTATACAGGTCCTCTCCAATTATCTGGTAGTGTTCAGCCTTCCTTTGTATTCGTTGTGCTTCCTTCCGTGAATCTGGTAAAATGCCATCTTGTAGGTATTGCTATATGGGAAACCTCCAATCCTGACCTTCTCTTATGGACATGATAGCTGGTTCGGCTGTACTCCTGGTATATACTTCTTCTACTAGAACGGTTTTAGTCAAGTGGGAGAAAACCGAAGAAGCCAATTTGGACAAGGCATCGGCAATTGTATTTTTGCTTCGTGGGACCCGCTCTATGGCCCATTTTGGAAAAAATTTTAGTTGCTGCTGCACTAGTGTTAAATACTCCTCCATTTGTCGATCCTTAGCCTTATACTCCCCCAAAATTTGTTTAACTACAAGCTGGGAGTCTGAACAAATTTTTAGATATACGACCCCAAATTTTCGAGCTAACTTCAAACCGGCTATCATGGCTTCGTATTCAGCTTCATTATTTGTGGCTGTGAAACAAAATCGTAGAGCGTAAGTGTGATTTTCTCCTTCTGGACTGGTGAGGATGATCCCTGCACCCGATCCGGACTGGCTTGAGGCACCATCCACATAGAGGGTTCACGCATCGTCACCTTCTGCTATGGTTAAAAGTAAGTCGGTTTTTTCTGACGGGCTTGATATGCTCTCCTGTTTGTCTGGTACTCCTTCAGCTATGAAATCGGCCAACACCTGTCCTTTGACTGCCGTGCGTGGGGCGAACGTGATGTCGTACTCCCCTAACTCAATGGCCCATTTGGTAAGTCGGCCCGAGACTCCTGCTTTTTGTAAGATGGCTTGAAGGGGCGCGTCGGTATAAACGGTGACTCCATGAGAATTGAAATACGGTCGGAGACGCCGTGTGGAATGAACTAAAGCCAAGACTAGCTTTTCCAGGCTGGAATAATTTTTTTCAGCTGCCTGCAGAACTTTACTAACAAAATATATGGGTCTTTGAACCCGGTTATCTTCTCTAAGTAAAACTGAGCTAATCACAGATTCGGTAGTAGCTATATACATGTATAATTGTTCTCCATGAACAGGCATGGTCAAAGATGGCAAAGAGGCTAAGTATATTTTTAATTGTTCAAAAGCATTTTGACATTCCGAAGTCCACAAGAACTTATCTGTTTTCTTTAAAATTTTGAAAAATGGTAAGGCTCGTTCAGCTAACCGAGCTAAAAACCGATTTAAAGCCGCTAGTCTACCTGTTAACTGTTGTACTTCACGGATAGATCTAGGTGGGTGCATTTGTAATACAGCTTCTACTTTTTTAGGATTAACCGAGATACCTCCCTCAGAAACCACGTATCCTAAGAACTTTCCCTAAGTGGCCCCAAAGACACATTTTTTTGGGTTTAACCTTAATTTATATTGGGCTAGTGTTTCAAGGGTTTCACGTAAATCAAATAAATAATCAGATTCATTTTTACTTTTTACAAGTAAATCATCAATATATGCTTCCATATTTCGACCTAACTGTTTTTTGAAAATTTTATTTACCAATCGTTGAAAAGTAGCTCCAGCATTCTTTAAACCAAAAGGCATGGTTATGAAGCAATATGTACCTTTGTCTGTAATAAAAGATGTTTTTTCCTCATCTTCCTTGGCCATGAAGATTTGATGATACCCCTTATATGCATCCAAGAAGTTAAGGAAGCGGAATCCGGCTATGGCGTCAACCAACACATCGATCAAAGGCAAGGGGAACCAGTCTTTGGGGCATGCTTTATTCAGGTCGGTGAAGTCTATGCACATACGCCATGAACCATCCGGTTTGGAAACTAACACGGGGTTAGCCAACCATTCCGGATAATCCACTTCTCGGATGATACGTACTTCCAACAGGGCGTTGACTTCGATTTCCACGTATCTACTACGTTCTCCCCCAAGGTTACGCTTTCGTTGTCGGATCGGCCTATGATTGGGATCAATGGATAACCTGTGTTCAATGATATTTCGAGAAATGCCAGGCATATCCTCCGGTCCCCAAGCAAAAACTTCCGCAAATTCACGCAAAAGAAGCAAATCATATTGTAATTGAGGGGGCAAATCAGCCCCAATTTTTATTACCTTGTTTGGATCGGCCGCGAGGGGAATAATTCTTACCTCGGCCCCTGCTTCAATGGACAGGTCCGAGCCACCTGTTAGATCGGTAATGTTAACAGAGGTCGGCCTGACTGTAGGGGTAATTTTTGATTTTAGGTCTACTGGGGTCAGTTCTTTTAAGGAAGCCATGTAACACTGCTTTGCCTGCAAGACATCACAACGAATATAAGCTACCCCACCCATGGTGAGGAACTTTAAAAGCATGTGTATAGTAGAAGCTATGGCCTGGAACTGATTTAATCCAGGCCGTCCCAGGTATACATTGTATGGTGATGGCTCATCGATGACCACGAAGTCTATGGTTTTCGTACGCTTTAGCTGTCCAGCCAGTAACATGACGGGAATGCTCAAATGTCCCACAGGTATAACATGGTGATTGCCGAAGCCAATCAATGGTGTCCGAACTGGACTTAACTGTGCCTTGTGTAATTGACAACCAGCCAGTGCCTTGGTTGTAATTATATTGCTAGAACTACCCGTGTCTAACAATGTCCTACGTACTTGGTAATTTGAAATGTAGCAATCGATCACTAATGGATCGTCACAATTGTAAGGCAAAAATATATCTGTGTCATCAAAAGTAATTCCTGGTGTCATGATTTCTGATTTACGCTTACCTAGAACAGTGTTCCTCTGTCGGTATACCTGTTTCCTTTGGCGATTAGAATCGCCTTGGGTCGGTCCTCCTGCTATGGTGTTTACAATCCCGGCTATATTCAGGTCGGTGCCACCCCCAGTGTTCGGGGCTCGGGTGTCGGGCTGGGGACATTCGCGGGCAAAGTGTCCGGTCTCCCCACATCGGTAACATGAGTTAGGTCGTTCACGGGTTGCCGAAGCCACTGGTTTAGGCAGAGGTGCAACTTGTGTGTATTGTGGTAGTTTTCCAGCTTGAATTAATCTTGCTATTTCTGCAGCTAAATCACGACAGTCATTAGTATTGTGACCAATGTTTTTATGGTAATTACAATACCTGCCCGGATTGAGCCGATCTGTGGGACCTGTCATGGGTCGAGCTGGGGGTAGCAGCCCTTGATTCTGAATGGCAGCATATATGTCAGCTCGGGGGACTGAGAACGGTTCAGCTACCTGCACAGCATTTACACTTACCCCGGTCTTCGGGATGGGATTAGTAGTATTTGTAAAGTTTAATCTCTTATTTCCTCCTGATGTAAGAATTGGGGAGGAAGCTTTCCTCTTACCATATGAATCGGAAAAACTTCTTTCCCTTTCCTGTTTTATAACTGTAGCATCTTCAACAACAGCAAAATTAACAGCAGTAACCATCATTTCAAAATAAGAAGGTGGGGGTCGGATGGCCAACTCGGTAGCTAAAGGTCCTGACCGTAGCCCATTAATGAATGATCCCATCATTATCCTATCATCTTTTTCGTGACATTGCCTAGATTCTACATTGAACCGATCTATGTAAGCCTGTAATCCCTCTCCCATTTTTTGTGTTATGTTCATTAAATGTGAAATTGGTTTAGACAATATCTTATTACCCATAAAATTGGCTAAAAATAGGTCACCAAATTGATCTAATGAATGAATAGAATTTCGGGGCAGAGTACAATACCAATTTATGGCCTGACCTTTAAGAGTCAAATGGAATGTCATGCATCGGTTAGCGTCGGACAGGTTAGCAGCATCCATGACGCTCATGCATTGCATCCAGTGAGCCGTGGGGTCTGTGGTACCGTCATATTTGTCAATCTTACCTAGGCCTCTATATCCCGGGGGAAATGGTGCCATTTGAATATCCAATCCAAAAGGATGAGACACGTGAGACGTGGGGACGGTTCGTCCGAGCTGAGCATATCCGGATCCAGAGAGGCCGAGTTAGGGATATCCAGACTGACCTAAGGGGTGTCCCCCCATGCCAGGGTAATAGTTTCCTAAGCCGGGCCCGGGATAATAATTTGGATTAAGTAAGGGAGTGTTTCCTAAGGGCGGCTGCATGGCTCGGTTGTTGCCTAAACCATAATGCTGGAATAGTGCAGGGTTGGATGTAGTTGGGTATCCAGGGTAATAACCGGGTTGACTCATTTGACTGATTTGTAGGCCATGGCCAGGCTGATTCAATTGACCCATTTGTTGTCCTAAAGTGGGAAATGGTAGGCCTGACATAAAAGAACCATTATTGAACTGAGCATTAGGAACCATAAAGGGGCCCGGAAAAGTAGGATTAGCCTGAGTATGGGCTACAGTGGTATAAACAGGAGGCGCCACAGAAAGGTTAGGAGGACCAGCAATATGACCGATTTCTGAAGAAAAATTAACTCCCCCAGGTTGTGGAGGACATATAGTAGTGGATTGTGGGGGAATACTAGACATTAAAGCAGCAGAGGGGTTGGACACAGGGTTGAGTACAGCCCTGGGTGGGGGAACGGTTGGGGACCACTGTATACCATAGGGGTGTTCTATGTTAACTACATCTGAGGTAGTAGTTGTAATGGGAGGTTCTGTATTAAGAGTAGAGATGATAGGAGCAACATGATTTATCAAGTGAAACAGTTCTGGAAATAAACGGAAAAACCTATCTTTTTCTGCCTGTTCCTGTTCAGAGGTGAGAGTATCAACAAGGGTGGTAGTAGTTGGTGGATCAGTTGGAGGATTAGAACTGGTGGTTGCAACGGTAGGAAGAACCAGGGCGGTGGTAACGATGAGTCCGTTGGGGTTGTCAGAGGAAGAAGCACCCTTTCCTGAGCGAGTTTGCGTCATGGTTTCAACAAATTTATTTAACTGAGGAAAATTTGATGAAATAATTTGATCAAACGTTCCCCGCAGACGGCGCTAGTTGATGTGACGCAAAAATTACAATGATGGAATGATGCTTCTTCGCGGCCCAATGAATTCTTGAAGACAGCAATAGCCCAATCCAAATGAAGTTGTGCTGTGAAGGGAATGAACAAGATGGGGAATGATTGAGAAATCTGGGTTGCTGAGCTCAGCAAAGAGGATGAAGCTTGATGATTTTGCACTTGTTCCACTGACCAAATGAAGATTATTCAAGAAAAGGAGCGGGGATTTCCCCCCTGTATAGGCTCCGACGATCAAGTCAGTAATATGAAAGAGATAAACAATATTGAATGATAGTTTTGAGAGAAATAATCAGAGAGAGTTGCAAGAGATTGCTTAATGGAACTTACTTGAATGAGGCTTGTGCCTGAGTATTTATAAGCTTACTCTTGATGGTTCCGTTGGGTCATGAAGACATACGCTCCCACTTATTCTTTTTGCAATGATGGTTTTTGCCGTTCCCGGAATAATGGCTTTAACATGGCTCCTTTGTCATCATTGTTCCTGCATATATACTAATTTTGTGGTCCTACCATGATGTCTAACTGTTTTATCAATATTATTTTTATCTCAGACCGGTTTATACTATACCGACCTGAGCTTCCTGTGTTTTAACTACTTACCGACCTGAGCTTTAACACTGTTGACCGATCTATCTTATCTAAGCTTTTACCGACCTGGGGTTCTTGAGTAAAATTATACTTTTCCGAGCTAGGTTATAAAGTTTACCGATCTAAGATTTACAAGTTGATTTAGAATACATTCCGATCTAAACCTTCACGAGTCTATTAAGTCTTTAGGACCGAGCTAAGCCTTCATATCCGATCTAGAGAATTATGACAGATAGACTTGGTTTGTACGATTTTTCCGACCTGAACATGGATCTGGGCTTCTCTATCTTTTACTGTTTCTTTGTTTTAATTAATTGGGCTAGGCCCAATGGGGATTTCAATTTTATGCACATCATTACTGTTCTTAAATTATTACATGTAAAAATTATTATTTTTAAATTTTGATATGCAAAAATCATTGTTCTTAATAATTATTATTTTTAAAATTTTAAATTATTATTATTATTTAAAAATTATTATTTTTAAATTATTATATGCAAAATTGTTGTTCTAATAATGTAATGTGCAAAAATTATTATTCTAAAATTTATATTAGTATAAGTTATTGTTAAACTTTATACTAATATATTATAATAAATCAACAATTTATACTCATTAAAGTTTTAGAACAATAATTTTTACACATAATAATTCAAAACAGTCATTTTTGCACATCATGATTTTAGAACAACAATTTTTACACATCAAAATTTTAGAACAATCATTACCACATAAAGGTCTAAGAATACTAATATTTGCACATAAAAAATTATTTAGGGCCTCATTTTATTGTTTTTTTCCCAAAGCCTTGTAAGTGTAATGACCAACCATGTCGATATCCTCTGAGTACTTGCCCCTCTTGCCAGAGCATCTGCAGTTGGATACCCCAAGCATAATAATGACAATGTAAAAATTATCTATAATGAATTCTTCTAATTTTTCAAGATGCAAAATCATCTATAATAGTATTTGTTTCAAGATTTTTTAAAATATTATTTTCAATACACAAAATTGCCAGCCTTTCTTGAGTTGAATCGTTAAAGAAACCTAAACTCCATTAAAGAAAAAGTCACAGCCAGAAAAAACAAAAACAAAACTATTAACCAAAACTAAAATCAAAGGAAAAAAAAAAAAAAAAAAGAAGACAAAATCGCAGTCGACACACACAACACACCCTGACACCTGGCCCTTTTCCTTAACCCAAGCCAAAAGGCTTCCTTTTTACACACAATACACATAGCAATAATAAAATAAAGAATCATAATTCAAAGCTTACCTACAAATAAATAAAAACTCTTGTTTTTGTCGTTCAATAGCTCAGTATTGAAGGTCTAATATCAATAACTCTTGTGACTTGAATAAAAGAAATTGAAATTTTAGTGGCATAATAAAAAAAAAAACCCTAGTTCTCACTTCTCACCTCTAACGGGTATAGTCCAAGTCAACGGATAAAAACTAGTTGGGCCTGAAACTAACATTTTTATCAATCAAAACTAGTTGGGCCTAAAACTAAAATTTTTATAAACTAAACTTGCTACACGTACATAATAGAATACCATAATAATTTCACACTCTTCAAAATTTTGGACCCCAGGCCCTGATGATAGGATATGGGATTCCTACCACATGTAATATTATGATCGGTGGGATAAATTAAACATCACATTCTTTGTCTGGGTAAATAAAGAGTAAAATCTATTGGAAAAAATGATGCAAACCACTATGACACCCCCCACCATTCTAGCTAAGTCTGGGCAATGTCCTGAAACCCCGTTGATCCCATCGCAAAATTCTATAGCTACTTATGCAGACTTACAGAACAATATAAATGAATATATAAGATTTTATGTTAATATCAATGATCAAAGGTTGAATACTAACAGTGATGGTCAAGCCCACCGACGGATACAGGGGGGGCGAGGGGGTGCTGACGCCCCTCCTTGCTCCGAGAGCGAAGGGTAGTAGTATTACTACCCTTCATGGCCGCCCCACCGGAGCGCCCCTTTTCTTGCGAAGAAGAAGAAGGTCTTGTTCTGCAATTTTTTTTTTTATTTTTTTGGCCCTTAGTAAAACGACGTCTTTTTATTAATTTTTTTGCCCTTAGTAAATGACGTCATTTTTATTAATTTTTTTGCCCTTAGTAAAATGACGTCGTTTTACTAAGGGCCAAAAAGAAAAAAAAACCTAAGGGCATATTCGAAATACAGGGAATTGCAATTAAATCCCTCTCCCAATTAAAAGCCTTAAATACCTCCATAGCTCCCTTTCTTGTCACCTAGCTAAAAGATTGTAAGTTATTTGTTTGTAAATTTTAATTTTTGTATATTTAACTCCCTTTCTTTTATCTTGGGAAGCAAAAATGAAATTGTAAATGTATAATTGTCATGAATGTTGCAATTGCATAAGATGAAATTTAAATTTATATTTGAATGTTTATGTATATAATTGTGATTATCATTGTGATTTATTCTTGATTAATTAATTTTGAATATGTTTCAATTTATTTCATAAATTGTGTGACAGTGTAAGTGTGGTGACGGTTTTTTTTATGGTATTGTGTTGTTGGGTTTATGAACGAAAAAATTTTAATTTGGTAAGTTTGATAAATTTTGATAGGCTATCGATAAAATTTTGAAACGTGGTGTAGAGATTTCTAAGAACTCTCATGAGGATAAAAGTAAGGAAAAACATTCTCGTGTGGAAGTGGAATTCAACCGGAATGATATTGTCATGGACCCAGGTCTACGGAAATCAATAACAGAATATGATAGTTCTATTAAAGACCAAGTTCGAAGAGAGTATTTGGTTAGAGGCCTTTGTCGACCAATTGGTCATATTTATCCCCGAAAATAATATGGTAAGGATTGTAACGGCGAACGCATAACAAAATGTCAGAACAAAATTGTCATTACGGTCGCTCCCTCTAACATTTTGTTCTGCGTTCGTCACTGGTCAAGCCGCTCCTCACTACCTCTGGTTAAACACCATATCTGGAATAAAATATATTAACCGAGTAAATTTTACTGGTTAATTTGTGAAAATTGAGAATTCAACCCTTTTCCCAATCATCAGCCACATGGAGATTTATTTGGTCAAACGCTTATCGGAACAACAGGCAAATGAAACTGATGGTACATAGATGTACATCTCAAAATATTATTGATGAGTATAATTATTATTCATTTGCTTCTTTCCCGTCATGACTCATCCCTTGTTCAACTCCTTACTAGTCTCGGTCCTTAAATTTAAGAGGCTTGAGGAAAAATTACCAAAATAGACTCTAACTTTTATTTAATAATAAAAAATATTATTTATAAATTATAATGGCATTTTAAACATCTTCATAAGAAAAATTCTATAATAGTATTAGTTTCAACATTTTTATAATATTTTTTTGGCTTAAACAAATTTTCAGGAAAAGGAGAACAAAACATACAAATAAAAGGAAAAAATAGTATTAATATTAAGTAGAAAATGGGAAAAAAATAAGAAGAAATAATTACTAAAACAAAATAAAAAAAGAAAGTCTAAGAAAATAAAAGTAAAGAAATAAAGAAAAAAGAATGGATGATCTGAGAAAAAAAATTAATGTTATAATAATAAAAGTGTAATCGAAAAAAATAAAGGATGAAAAAAAAGGAAAATTAATATTAATAAAAATAAAAAGGAAATATGGGAAAGAAAAAGAAATGTAACAGTTCTAAAAATAAGTAGAAAAATAATAAAAAATTAATAAATAAATAAATAAAAGAAAGAAGGGTTAACTACCAATAATCCCCACGTGATTTCAAAAAGATACCAATCACTCCATCATGATTTAAAAAGCTATGGATAACCCCCTTCTGGTTTGTCTGAACTGGTAACGGTTAACTTTTCCATCAAACTTAACAGCACAAAGGTTATTTGTGTCATTTGAAAAATTATTATTTTATTTTAACTTTTTTTTTTTTTTACTTCTTTTCATCTTCTCAGTCGATGCACAGATCTATAGCCGCCTCTAGCCCTTTTCAAGCACCACCGTTTTTCATCTTCTCCCCCACACACTCCATTACCGCCCAAAAATTCACATCAGCCGATACCCCTTTCAAAATCGACCAACGCCTCAACATCAACGGCCAATGACACCCCCCTTTCATAGCCCACCACCATCGATGATCCACTCCACTAAAAACCCGCTTGCTGACATCGTTCATTCTTATGAAAGCAAAGAAGAATATGTATAAAGTTGTGAAAACTTTAAAGCTTTTAGAACTTTGTGAGAAGATCGTTTATTTATATAAAAGTTTAAGAGGTGTTGTTTATGGAATTGAAACGAGAGGAAGAAGAGGGTGCTTGTGGAGTCTTTTGCAATTGAATTTTAAGTAGGTTTCGTCTTTAAAACTGGATTCAGTCGAAGGGAACTGGCTTACTGAATTTTTGCTTAGTTTTTAAAACTTGGGTGATGAGTTCTTGCTGTGTTTATCATTGGTATTCTGCTGCGTTCCAGTGCTGATGTGTATATTTCTGCTGCTGCTCTGTTTCTCCTGTGTGATACTGCTACTGTGTGCTGTGTGTTCTGAGGTGTTCTGGTGCGACTGATCTGAACCTTTTTGTATTATTTTAGCACTTGTTATAACAGTTCTCACGAGGTTTTGTCTAAGATTTAATTGTTTATTTGTAATTTTGGAGATCGCACCTAACAAGAAAAGAATGTGTAAAAAAAGTGAAAGAATTGGTCATGCCTGAAAAGATCACACGAAGTATGGGCTAAATCCAAAAGGAAGCCCACGGTGAAGATTCGGCCTATCCAAATTGCGAGCAATCAAAGTCCAAAGAAAAAAAGGGAATTGGATGCATGCAGGAAGTCAAAATCCAATCCAATCCAATCCAATTGGTATCTTGGTCAAAAACCAATATCACATGCAAGGAAGGGACGCCACGCTTGCGTGAATTAAGGAAAAAGCAAGGAGCTTTGAGTAATTACTAATTCAAGAAGGAATTAAAAAGAAAAGTTGGGAGTTACCAAATCTGAATAAACTCCATGGGCCTATTTGGTTTATAAGGATTCTGGTCAAGGAAAGTAATATGATTCCTTAATATTAAATTCCTTTGTTTGGAATTCATTTTAATTGGTTGGGAAAGGAAAATAAATCTGCGATGCAGAGAAAATAAGTGTTATTTTCTTGGAAAAAGAATCCATGTTCTAATATGGTATTCTTTTTTCCGGGTCACAAATTTTCAAAAAAGACACTCGCTACCCTTACTCTTATTTATTTCCAAATATTTTATATTTTTGTATATTAGCCATAAAATTTAAAAAAAAACCCACAAAATGAAAATAAGGAATTATATATATATATATTATTTTTCCTAAAAGAGGTAAAAGATTGTCTATGTATAAAAATCGTCTAACTAATTGGTTGCAACTAATCGTCCACAATATCACAATTTACTTTAGTATATATTGTATCTAACTAAGATTTGTTTATTTTAATTTTTATGTCCAATATATATACTTAAAACAACATATATACTTTTCACATATAATATTCTTTATAGTTTACTTTTATTAGCTATAAAACTAAATAATATTTTAATAAAAATTAATGTACCATATTTAAAATTTATAATTTCTCTTTCTTTTAAATTTGGAAAAAATCGAGTGACAAATTTAATATTTCATTTTACAAAAAAAAAAAATTATTTTTCCAATTATTTTCTTATTCTTCCGAATTCTCGCTAGACTAACAACTACATTATAGATCAATAATTAAATCTATCATTTTTTAAAATTTTAAATTAATTTTGGATGAGTAATTGGCATGTAATTTAATTTTAAATTTGTAGTTTAATTTATAATTAAATATTATTTAGCTCTTATCTAGGTTAATAATATTTTTATGAGAATATCATTAAGCTTAATTCGAGAGGGTATTTTTGCTATTTAGGTCAGTTCACATTTAAATTCCAAAATACATTTCTTAACCAATCCAAACACAAAAAAAAAATATTCTTTTTTACTTTACTTTCCTTGTCATTAAATTCTCAGAAATCATATTCCTCAAAAACTTTACTTTTCCGTGAACCAAACAGGCCCCATGTGCTTAATTTATTCTCTTTCCAATTAGAAGAAAGTTTCCTTATTACATTAGAAGATTGATTAATTGCTGCTTTGTCTCCCTATATATATGGGATGATTTCTGCGCTAGAATATACAAGTTTTTCATAGAATAGTTTCTTAGTTTACAATTATCCTCCACGCAAGATACAGTTTTGTTTTAGTTAATATTCAGTTTAGTTTTCCTCTGTTTTGCTCTGTTTCAATCGCGACTTGGATTTTTCCCGACGGGCAGTGTATCGTTTGGCTAAACCGCCGGTTGCCATATCGCGAATTCTTAATATTCAGTACAGAAATCTCTTTTCTCTTTTAATGAATTCTTTTATATTGATATGTTTTGCGTATTTTATTATGAGTAGCTAATTTCTTAGTTCTGGTATTATGTAAGAAGCCATAATCCATGCATGTACGAAACCCAGTAATTAATCTAAAGTCTAATGAATTGTGTTTCTAAATTGCCTGTGTTTATATGTAATTCTATTAAGCCTGATCAACTTAGTTTAATCTGGTAGATTCAGTGAGTGGCACAACTAAAGGCCGAGTAGTACAGGATATTGGGTGATAATTTCTAATGCATCGTCAATAGGAATTATTAGTTTTGGGTTCTTCTAGTTCTTAGTGCTTCTATTTGTTAATTAATAAGGTTTGCGGGGACTCGCGGTTTGTTAGTTAAGGTAGTTAGAGAATGATTCCTTTGCGGGGACTCGTTGGGGATTATCGAGAATCTATGAGAGAATTGGGATTATTTGCGGGGACTCGCGGTAATACTATAATTGAAACGGCATAGGTAATTAGACAAGTTAAGAGGTTTATGATTGCATGCATGAGATTAAGGTGGATTTACATAATACCGGAATTTTCTCTCATTAATTGATATCTTCTTAAGTCCTTTATTTAGTTATTAGTTTAATTATTATTTTCTATAATTAAGTGACAACTCTAAGGTCACTTAAGAGACATGAAGGTGACTACTAGTCATAGCTTGGTTTTATTTGCATGTTAATTGGAATCTGAATTAAATTGCCGTCTCTGTGGATCGACCATGTCTACTACTATGCTATATTTTCTTAGCATCTTAATTGCAGGTTTTAAACAGTACTTTACTGTTATTTGATAGACCCACGACAAGTCCTATCAGCGACTGTTGTGCGTTTCAGTGCTGCTGCTGTTGCGCGGTTTTGCTGTTGTGCGGTTGCAGTGTTTTATTTTCTTTAAAACTAATTTGAGATTTAGGTTCAGATTGGGTTTGCATAAATAGTTGTATAGATGTTTAGAGGATATAAAATGTATTGATCCAAATTAAGTTTAGAAGATAAGATTTTTCGATTTTTTGTTGATTTCTATTGAACATCAAACTGATTAAGCATTAAGGAAAAATTTTAAAGTCTAATCACAATATAAACAACAAAGAGACGAAGAATAAAGGGTGATTAAGTAAATTTGATTTTAAAAAAATATTAATAAACTTTTTCGAGGTTTTAGACATACGATGTGAGGTCTCAATTAAAAATTATTCTTGTACAAATAATCCAGACACAATTCATATAAGTATTGAATTGAATACTATTTAAAAAATTACAACACAAACACAAGTAGTATAAGTCTTGAACTAAAGACTATTGTGAAAATTATAATTTTATTACTTTTAAGGAACAAAAAACATTATATCAGAACTGTCTTCAACCTCATCACACAACTGCTTGTTTTTGTATCGTGAAGTTTTACACTTAGGACAAAGCAATAAATCCTTATACTCATTCTTGTAGAGGACGCAATCGTTTGGGCAAGCGTGGATCTTCTTATACTCCATACCCATTGGACACAATATTTTTTTCGCCTCGTAAATTCGATCTGGAAGTTCATTATCTTCTGGGAGCATATCTTTCAATACCCTCAATAAGGCTGTAAAACTAGTATCTGACCACCCATTTGCCGCTTTCAAATTAAACAACTTCAAAACACTAGACAAGCGTGTATATTTAGTGCAACCGTTGTATAGAGGCTTCTCATTGTCACCCAAAATGGAAGCAAGAACTTCCGGTTTATCAACAAAATCCTCGGCCACATCCTCAATCATGTCATCTAATCGATCTCTAGTAATCCCATCATCTCCTTTTGCATGAGATTTTCTTTGCTCAGGTAAACCATCAATACTTTCACCATGCCAAATCCACAGTTTATAAGAAGGATTAAATCCGTTCCGATATAAATGGAATCTTATTGTATCAGAGTTATCAAACCGCGCACCATTTTTACAAGCTTTACACGGACAATGGACGTACTTTGTATTCTTATAAGCGAATTCAATGAAATTCTCAACTTCTTTCGCATAAGAATCGGAGGTCCGATCACCATACAACAAGATATTTCGATCCATGTGTAACTAACACCTTGAAATAATTAAAAAAACCAAATAATAATTCAACAAACAATGTACAAAGTATCAAGTTGCATGCTTGTCTTAGCACATGTCATACTAATGTTACTCATATAATCAAAACTAATATAATACCTCAATGAAAAAAATAATGCATAACCAACACATGCGCAATAGACATAATCAAATGAAGAAGAACCCATAAGTTTTTCATTTATGCATTTCGTCAAACACATGAAATGCATAAAAAAATAATACACACTCTAAGTAGTGCTAATTATATGAACATCCTCCATTAAAAATCAAACACTATAAATCAAATCACATCACCAAGAAACTACATAGTATAACTAAATAGGGTTCCACAATACTAAGATTCACCATATACATGGAATGCAACTTTAATTTTCAACCCTCTACCATAAATAAAAATAAATTCTATAGGATGACATATCTAAAGTACAAGCATAAGCAATTACTGAGAAATTTTAGAAGTTTCTAACCTTAAGGTGGTAAATTTTAGCTCCAAATGACAATTCTTTACATCAAACGTGCAAAACCGTAGTTGAAATTTGGAGAAGAACACTTTCGGCCGCAATATGGAGATGTTCGTTTAGTTATTTAGGGTTAAATACGTCAATACAACGGCGGTTATAATTAAACCGCCGTAGAAAGGACCTTCTACGGCGGTTAATTGTTAAACCGCCGTAGAAAGAGGGACTTTCTACGGCGGTTGGGACGAACCGCCGTAGAAAGTGAGCTTTCTACGGCGGTTGGAAGGCAACTGCCGTAGAAAGTACGGTTACTAAGCCCACTTTCTACGGCGGTTCGTCCCAACCGCCGTAGAAAGTCCTTTTCTACGGCGGTTTATTTTTAGACCACCGTAGAAAGTCCGTATTTCTTTTATAACGACGGTTTTCTATTTTCCGCCGTTAATCTGCAGCCGTTAAAGCTCTATTTTGTAGTAGTGCCTATGTACAAATTTATTCTTGCATTGTTAATCCAAGCACAATTAATATAGAAAGCTATTGTGAAAATTACAACCCAAACACAAATGATATGGTCCTTAACGTAAAAGTTACTTTTAAAAATAATAAAACATTATATACTCCCTCCCTCGCTCAAATAGTCAACTTTGAAATATGTACCACTTATTATGAGCTATGAGGTACAACACATAAAATAAGTAATTTAACACTATATTTTTCACTTATATTCTTACTTTCTAAGTAATGGTTAATTGTGGACCATACATTATTATATTAGTAAATGTATGTAATGTAAAAAAAATTTAAAGTTCACTCTTTTAAGGGACTTTTTTTTTTTTAAGTGGACTCTTTAAATGGGACGCAGGAAGTAATACTCTACATAATAAATAAAAAATTCAAGAAAAGACCCTTATGCAATTGTCCAGTTTAGCCCTGCCTTAGGGCCGGCCCTCAGTATTACTTACACAAATAACTGGAATCTTAACAGGTAAATAATTTTATTTATCTTTTTGTCAATAACCATTCAACAAGAAAGACTACTTCCCTCAACCTTATTCGTACTTGCTTTAGTAAAAACAATGGGGAAAAAGGAAAATAAATAAATCTTTTTCCAACAAAATCATCTATCACTGTGGTAATTAAAGATTCTCTCCTAGCTCTGCAAATATTAGCTCGCAACAAAAATTAGCTAACCGCGGCCAAATACTATTAATGGAATAAATGACAAACTAAATAAGCACTTTTTTGAAAGAAAATAAAAAGAAATAAATGACATATTTGGTACCTTATACAGTTACCAACCAGCAGTAGCGTAACATAGTTAGGACCATGATAGGCCTGGTCTCCACAAGAAAAAAATTAAAAATTAGTAAGTATTTATATTTTAGTCCAAAACAAAATTATATAAATATTTTGTCCCTACAAAAAAAATATATATTACTAGTCTAATTAGGAGACTTCTTAAATAGACCCCTCCAATTTATTGAGTCAAGTTTCGTCACTGGTTACCAGTGAATGCGCTTATCTTTTTCAAAAGCTGTAAGGTACATGTATGCTCTTTCCTTGAAACAGCATTCTTAATCACATTTCAGAGCATTTTAGGTTTGGGTAATAATCTGAGTTCCTAATAATGGTGCATCTTGCAGTTTCAGTTCAGACATTAATTCTAACTTGATATCTAAAACACGAGCGTATTGAAGTTGTAGTACCAGGTTAGTACACAGTAATTAGAAGATAATATCTTAACTCCACACATTTGTATCTTTTTGCTAATGAGGTTTATCCATTGTTCAGCTCTAATTCTATCGTTGGTACAAGCATATATATATATATATATATATATATATATACAAAAATTGTCCACATTTTCCTTTTATTTTCTACTAATTTGCATTCCACTTCAATACAAAAGGAAGATCTTTGATTTGATGAATAACTACATTCATCTCCGTACACCCACAAAAGTAGAGCCAGCCATGTAGGAAATGAAAATATTTCTAACGCAAAAAGATTAACGCACAATGGAATAAATCAAACACAAATAATGAAACAACATTGAATTTAACGTGGTTCGATATTAAAAAAACTACATTTACAAACCACTATGTCGTAGGCATAAGCAAGAACACTTCATCTCTTATGACCTAGAACTCAATAATCCATAAATAATGAGACATAAGCATGAACATCATCTCTCTTATGACCTCGGTCCCCATAACAATGCATCACCATCCAAACCTGCCTATCTTACCCGAATGAGAAGAAAGGCGCAGCAACGATCTATACCTCTTGCGGTCAACACGAACAGAGGTAATGTATGCGGCCCAAAGTTAGGGATTACTTCGAGAACCTCCAAAGGTCAAAACTTCATTTAGGAAGCGGGATCCCACTAAATACTGTGTGCATCATAAGGCACAATTATGTGAGCAATTTGATGAAGAGAGCCTCATAGTTGCGGAAAGTTGCCAAGGTAAGTTGAACAATGCCTGTCACAAACTTACTCTCTTGAATACTCGAAAATCACTCAGCTAATTTGAGTGAGACTAGCTACCTTATCTTAACTTAGCAAGATTAACATGAGTTTGAAACAATGAAATTTGAGATGGAACAAGTAACCTAAATTCTTTAAGTTTGGGAACAAGTATAATTTAATAAAGCATGCAAAATACACAAGTTCAAATAATGAGAATTCTAAAGTAAAGGTAAAATAACCTCACAATATTATTAATCTGTATAATACGAATTCTGCAGAACAATTTTGGCAGCACCCCCTATTTATGGGTAGGAGTTGTAGTTGAAAATAAGGAAGAAAAAGAAAGAAAGAAAAGAAATAAAAGTGGAAACCAACGAGAGTTAGAAACCTTACAATTACCAAATTTCAAATAAGCGTGGAATTAGCAACTTGAAAATTAGGAAATCACAAAGTGACTTGGCCAAAAAGTCAAGCAAGAAAAAGAAAAAGAAATACTAATTTCGGCTATCTCACAAGTTGCTATAGCCGTAAATCTAAGAACGAAAAGAAAAGAGGAAATAACTTAAGAAAAAGGAAACTCGTAGAAAAAGCTAAGTTGCAACAAGTTTATGGAAACTTAACTAGTTCTATTTTTACTATGAAAAGAAACAAGAAACATGCAGAAATCTTATTACTTTCCAAACCTGTAACCTTCCTAGCGAATTGGATCTCAATTTCAAATATGGACTTTAAGAATGCAGGCCAAATTTGATGAAGCTTGCGTGCTGAATGGATTCGGCCCAATTGATGATGGATGAATGAGTTATGGATTAAAGTGGTTTTGAGAAGTCCACAAGACTTCAAAGAAACTTCCACTACTTCATTGTGGGCTTTTGTTGGATCATCATCATCCGTGATTTCAGTAATAATGACATTATTGCCCTCTTTCTTTGGAACTCTGCGAAATTGAGAATGCTCCTAGCTCGGGGATCCCTTATATGTATTAATGAAGCCAAAGATGACTTCATCACACAAGGCCGCAACACCGACGAATGTCAGGACTTGGCCGACAAAACTGAAAAGGCAGTGCAGGAGGGATAGCTTCGGGCGTTCGTTGATAGGCCTGGCAATGACGGAACAGGGTGGAGGAAGGAGGGAAACTTGAGAGACCCCGCGGGAGCAGATCAAGGGCCAGTGGTTGGAGGGATAAACACCATTTTCGAGGTACTCATCGAGGGAGACTCGGGAAAGCAGAGGAAGAAGTATTTCTGATCCCCACTCCACCCCCCCCCCCCCCCCCCCCTCCCAAACCCAAAATCAGGAATGATTGCTAATGGTGTTCGCACCCTACTTGATAAAGGATGTTCTGCTAACATCCTCACCAACAAAGTGTTTGAAGAATGTCACTTAGACAAGAAAGACGTAGACCCAGTGACAACCCCATTAGTAAGCTTTGGAAAATCGGAGGTCATCCCATTGGTTATTGACGTTACATTCATTGGTTACATTTTCATAAAATAGTTATTAATATCCATATTGGCCAATGAATACATGTCACATTAGTTACTATGAAAAAAATTATGATGAATTAGCTGAGATATTTATCATTGCTCTAATTAAAATTAAAAAGAAAGACCCACCTTTCATTAGCCCCTTTCATATAAAAATTAATTTGGGCCTAAAAAAAATGTTTATAAATTAAAACTACTTATGAGTAGATTATCATAATTTTGGGCCCTTCAGATATTTGGGCCATGGGCAACCACCCAAGTTGCCCAACCCCTTGGGCCGGCTATGCTTGCTTGACTTGTATCAAATTGACTTTTAAGTTATATATGTCTAGTTTACTATTTGCCTTTAGCTTGATGAGCTTTGTTGTATCGATATGATATGTACTCTTTTGAACTTTGTTGTAACGATATGATATGTACTCTTTTGAAATATATTTTGATTCATTATCTTTTGCGCATTTATGATCAATTTGTAATGCTCCAAAATAAAAAATTAAGTGCAAAAGTTAATACCAATTATTCATAACTAATTCTCCTTCCGTTTCATTAAAAGAGTCAACTTTGAACAATGTATAACGTATTTTTAGTGTTAAGGTACAATACTTAAATTAACTAATTTGACACAAGTATGGACTAATTGTGGATCATACACGATTATATTAGTAAGGGTAAGAGAAGTAAAAAATTTGAAAGTGGACTTTTCTATTGGAACAAAAAATATTTTTCAAAATTAACCCGCTTCTAATGGAAAAAAGGGAGTAATACTTTATACCGGGAAAAAAAATGAAAAATCTATTTTGATTCCTTATCTTTTGCTCATTAATGATTAATATGTAACACTCCAAAATCATAAAATAAATACAAAATAACTCGTTAATTTATTTTTTTTAAAATAATATCAAGGATTCATAATTGAGAATACTTTATACTGGGAAAAAACATAAGTAAATTTCACTATCTTTTGACAATGAATGATTAATCTGTCATGCTAAAATTAAAAAATTGCATAAATAATATGTTAAATCTAAATTTTAGTAATATCACGATTCATAACTAATAATACTTTATACAAGGAAAAGGAATTTACATATTTGCTTTGATTCACTGTCTTTTGTGCATTAATGATTATTCTGTAACGCTTCAAAATCAAACATTTAATTACTCGTTAAATTTTACTTTTTATAATATAAAGGATTCATAATACGTTATACTGGGGAAAAAATTTAAAAATATATTTTGATTCATTATTTTTTACGCATTAATGACTAATTGGTAATATCAAAAAAAAAAAAAAAAAAAAAGACTAATTGGTGGGTGCCATAAAAATAAATGCAAAAAAAAACTCAATAATTTTTTTGTTTTAATAGTGTACATCTTTAAAGAAAAAATGTTTTCATTCATTATCTTTGCACACATTAATGATATGTAGACTCCAAAATCAGAAAATAAATGCAAAAGCAACTGTTAATTTTGACTATTTAAAAGTAACAACGTACGGTCTCTCTTGACAAGACTATTGGTCTAAAGAAACTGTATAAAGAAATTTTTGTATTTCATCAAATCCAAAATCGTCCACACACGTCTAATTAAGAAAAATGAAATAATTTTTGACAAATAATTTTTATTTTTTATTATTTTATTTATTTTGGTGGATATCACTTGCAAGACCATTAATGTAGACGAAAATTAAAAATAAAATAAAATAAAATTGTAGACGAAAATATAGAAAGGCTTTTGGCATTTCATGTGCTCCAAATCTAAAATCACCACACCTGCAGTGTGATGGATGAAAGGCAATTAATAAAATCATCAGATGTTCGACACTAAACAAAACGAAGAAATCATCAATACTTTTCTGGCACCGATGAATAAAAAAAAATTTATAAAAAAAAACGAAGAAAACATTAAAAACTAATTAAGCAAAGCGACCACCATTAATCATGCATGGCTCCTAGGCCTTCCTCTCTTCGTTGCTCTGGCCTTCTTTTGGTGTTTGGGTTCTCTCCTCCACCACATTGTTGATACTATTTTTGATCAAATTAGTCTCCTTCTCTTATGGTTATGATCTTCTTCTGTTGCTTGAGTTCTCCCCTCCACCACAGTGTTGATACCATTTTCGATTAAATTAGCCTCCCACTCTTCTCCGCTCTGATCCTCTTCTATTGCCTGGGTTCTCTCCTCCACTTCATTGTTGTTACCATTTTTGATTAAATTAGCCTCCCTCTCTTCTCCGCTCCCATCATCTTCTGTTGCCTGGGTTCTCTCCCCCACCACATTGTTGATATCATTTTCGATTAAATTAGCCTCCCTCTCTTCTCCGCTACGATCGTCTTCTGTTACGTGGGTTCTCTCCTCCACCACATTGTTGATATCATTTTCTATTAAATTAGCCTCACAGTCTTCTCCGCTCCTATCTTCTTCTGTTACCTGGGTTCTCTCCTCCACCACATAGTTGTTACCATTTTTTATTAAATTATCCTCCCTCTCTTCTCCGCTCCGATCTTCTTCTGTTGCTTGAGTTCTCTCCTCCACCACATTGTTCATACCATTTTTGATTAAATTAGCCTCCCACCCTTCTCCGCTCTGATCTTCTTTTGTTACCTGGGTTCTCTCCTCCACCACATTGTTGATACCATTTTCAATTAAATTAGCCTCCTTCTCTTCTCCACTCTGATCTTCTTCTGTTGTCTGGGTTCTCTCCTCCACAACATTGTTGATACCATTTTCGATTAAATTAGCCTCCCACTCTTCTCCACTCCGATCTTCTTCTGTTTCCTGGGTTCGCTCCTCAACCACATTGTTGATACCATTTTTGATTAAATTAGCCTCCCACTCTTCTCCACACCGATCTTCTTCTCTTGCATGGGTTCTCTCATCCACCACATTGTTGTTACCATTTTCCATTAAATTAGCCTCCCTCTCTTCTCCGCTCTGATCTTCTTCTCTTTCTTGGGATCTCTCCTCTACCACATTGTTGATACCATTTTCGATTAAATTAGCCTCCCACTCTTCTCCACTCCGATCTTCTTCTGTTGCCTGGGTTCTCTCCTCCACCACATCGTTGTTACCATTTTCGATTAAATTAGCCTCACTCTCTTCTCTGCTTCGATCTTCTTCTGTTGCTTGAGTTCTCTCCTCCACCGCATTGCTGATACCATTTTCGATTGAATTAGCCTCACTCTCTTCTCCGCTCATATCTTCTTCTGTTGCGTGGGTTCTCTCCTCCACCACATTGTTGATACCATTTTTGATTGAATTAGCCTCCCACTCTTCTCTGCTATGATCTTCTTCTGTTGCCTGGGTTCTCTCCTCCACCACATTGCTGATACCATTTTCGATTGAATTAGTCTCCCACTCTTCTCCGCTCTGATATTCTTCTGTTGCCTCGGTTCTCTCCTCCACCACATTGTTGTTACCATTTTCCATTAAATTAGCCTCCCTATCTTCTCCGCTCCGATATTCTTCTGTTGCGTGGGATCTCTCCTCCACCACATTGTTGATACCATTTTTTATTAAATTAGCCTCCCTCTCTTCTCCACGTCGATCTTCTTTTGTTACCTGGGTTCTCTCCCCCACCACATGGTTGATAGCATTTTCAATTAAATTAGCCTCACTCTCTTCTCCACTCTGATCTTCTTCCATTGCTTGGGTTCTCTCCTCCACCACATTGTTGATACCATTTTTGATTAAATTAGCCTCACTCTCTTCTCCGCTCCAATCTTCTTCTATTGCTTGGGTTCTCTCCTGCACCAGATTGCGGATACCATTTTCGATTAAATTAGCCTCACTGTCTTCTCCGCTCCGATCTTCTTCTGTTGCCTGGGTTCTCTCCTCCACCACGTTGTTGTTACCATTTTTTATTAAATTAGCCTCCCTCTCTTCTCCGCTCCAATCTTCTTCTGTTGCTTGGGTTATCTCCTCCACCACATTGTTGATACCATTTTCGATTAAATTAGCCTCATTCTCTTCTCCGCTCTGATCTTCTTCTCTTTCCTTGGTTCTCTCCTCCACCATATTGCTGATATCATTTTTATTTAAATTAGCATCACTCTCTTCTCCATTCTGATCTTCTTCTGTTGCCTGGATTCTCTCCAATAGAACATTGTCGAAAAGAGCTTTCTGGTTCAAATCGGAGAGAACTCTCCATGCTTCGGCGACAAGGCGGAATGCATTGTCGGCGAACGGGAATTTGTTCTGGTCCGGGCGGAGCAGACTGGCCAATCCGCGGTACTGATTTCTAATCAGTTCGGGGTCATCAGTGAGTATGGGGATTCCGAGAACGGAGTACCAGTCCCTGTGTTCATTGTCAACACGCTTCTTGGAAGCCAATAGGACTTCGGCAATGGCTAAGATCTGATCGTCGGAGCCGTCAAGTAATGCCTCCATTTCTTGAGCTGAGCCGTCGAGTAACTCTATGCATCCAACGAAATCCTTGTTCCGGAGAAGATCCTCGGCGATTCGCAGCAAGTGTTCAGCTTCGGCTATGGTGATGGTGGTAGGGTGCTCCATTTTTTCGGTTTTCGGTTTGGTGTTCGAATGAGCAATGGAGGGCAGCATGGTTCACTGCTATATATACACATTAGCATAAAAAAGCCCTAGGCTTAGTTACTGTTTTACTCCCTGCATTATTCAGTTTAATTTTACTTTTAGCTCCCCATATTTTAAAAATTAACCGTTAGCCCCAACTCTATCATTTATCCGAAAAAATATTACATGGTTATTAACTACCGCATCATTGACTGATGTGGTAGTTAATAAACCACTTAAATGTTGCCAACTGTAGTTTTTTTAATATGACTAAGCATACCACATATATAATTCCATCCAAACTCTTTCTCTCTCACTACTACCCCGTCCAAGCTCACCCCCTCACCGTAGCACCGCCACCTCCACCTCCACCACCTTCATCGTTCCTTCAGTTGACCTCCCTATGTGAATGTCTATATTATTAGTCCTCAATACACCTCCCGTTGGATCTTTGGCCGTATGTGAGAAAGGCAACTTAAGCAGTATCCATTTGGCATTTTTTTCCCGCTTATTCTCCCTATATATATACCATATGTGAATATGTTGGAGTATTTTAATAAAATAATTATAATTAATATAATTGTTATAGTATTAAGTGCATAAGTTACAAAATTATTTTACTATTTCAGTTACAAAGGAATTTATTTCCTAATTTCATGATTGATGAATGGTTTTGTAAAGAAAAACATAACTGCTGCTTTCAATTGAATCAATGCATCAGTTTCTAAATATAATAAACTATTACTCCCTCCGTCCCACTCAAAGAGTCCACTTTGAAATATGTACAACTTATTAAGGGTGGTGAGGTACAACACCTAAAATAAATAATTTACCATTATATTTTTCACTTATATCTTTACTTTAGAAATAAAGGATAATTGTGAACCACACATTGTTATATTAATAAGAGTATGCAATGTAAAAAAAATTCAAAGTGGACTATTTAAATGGGACAAAAAAAAGTTTTTGAAAGTAGACTCTTTGAGTGGGATGGAGGGAGTATCATTTTCTATATAAATGTATGTAACTGATTTGTTATAATTTTCTATATAAATGTATGTAACTATTATCATTTTCTATATAAATGTATGTAACTATTATCATTTTCTATAAATGATGTTAGTTAATGTCAACTTTATGCTTTTGAGCAAATCACGGGGGTTCTTCATAGGTTTTTTTAACCACGGGGGGTTCTTTATTAGTTTTTGAAACCACGAGAGGTTCTTTACACAATATATTTATGTACGGTATTATAAAGATATGGCAAGACAACATGGTGTAAAACCGAATTACCCTCAATTAGCAGTGCAGGCTATCAATGCTTTAAATGATTTCGAGGACCTTGCTCACCTAAATGGATGGACAACAACTGACAAAAATATGAATGAAATATGAAAAGAAAATGTATTAGGAAGGGTATCAAATCATTTGAAGAAAAAGGCTCGCAAATAGGCATTCATGAGATCTGAAGAAAAATGTGAAAATCAAGAATACCCTAGCTAGTTGAAATCAAACTTTTTCCGCCAAAAGTGAGAAATTTCATTCATAACTGTAGGACCCAAAATCAATATTAACCACAAGACCTTATTTTACAAATCAGCAAACAAGAAGAAAAGCTTTTAAGTCCAATAATAACCAGAGAATGGACGACGCATAGATTAGGATCAATGATTCTGAGGGTAAGTGTAGCATTTTTGCATTGATCCTGAGGATCGTAGAGGCAAAACCCAAAAAAAAGACAACAAAGAACAGGTCATATGAAAGAGAGTATAATCAACTACATTGATTCTGCAACCCGTCCCAGTCTCTTTCTCAAGTGATGAAGATGATGATCACCATTGTTAGCTCCAATCAATGACAGTATAGTAGACTTTGAATCAAACCCTTTGGTGTCTGTCCGAATGTTTGGTGGCGTGCCTTCAGGATTTCCACATTTAGAGAAAGTGAAGGTAGCAACCTCGCTTTCTTTGAAAAAAGTTCGGCGAGATAGTTTGTAAAGAAAGTGAGGTTGCCATCTTCGCTTTCTGTGAAAATTGGGTGAGCAACTATTTTGTACAGAAAGCTATGGTAGCAACCTCACTTTCTTTGAAAAATTGCAAATAAAGAAAGTGAAACTACCGCCTTTGCTTTTTGTACAAAATGATTGCGATTTTTTCCCCCAATATTCAATTTTGGGGTATAAAATTACCAAAATAATCAACAAAAAATTCAAATTTCCATTCTATCGAAAACGAAGACAGCAAATTCGTTTTCAAATGTCTTCGTTTTCTAGAAAAAAATAAAAAATTAAATTAAATTCAGTGAGAACTAGTTCTTCTAGAAACGAATTCAGTAAATTCATTTCTAATTTTTATATTTTTTATTTTTAAAAACAATTTTCCCTGAAAACAAATTCCCCAAATTCGTTTTCAGTTTTTTTGAAAACAAAAATAAAAAACGTAAATATATAACTTAAAATTCAAATGTCTCTAAATCTAATGACTTTTGCAATTTGCCTCTTCTGGATGGCTAGATATAGTTGAATGCTCTAGTGATGTGTAGTATCTAAAACTTGTTTCAATTTTACATGGTAGATTCAAGTTCTCCATGAGGAATCCATTGAATTCAACACGCTTGGTCTTCGAGATAATGTTGCACAGATATGTTTTCCTGTGGAGCTGTCTTTATACCAGTGCAATGATAGTGATGCTCCTGCACTAAGGTACTCAATTTTTGTCAAATTTGTTTAAGGGTTTTTTTTTTTTTTTCCCTACACTGTAATAAGTTTCTGGAAAAAAAAAAAATGCCCAATAGAAAACGAAGATCCCGAATTCGTTTTTAAAGGAAAATGAATTCCGGAACTTCATTTTTTCCGGAATTTTAATTTTTTTTTTTTAAAACATCGCAAAACCGGTTTCTTGTGGAAATATTTTTTTTTCAATTTTTTTTAAAAAAAATAATTTTGTAAAAACGAAGACGCCGGATTCGTTCTTTCCTAAAAACGAATCCCACGTCTTCGTTTTCAATAGATTGGGAATCAATTTTAATTTTTTTTTTTTTTGCGTATTTATGTAATTTTATGCCCCAAAATGAATATTGGGAGAAAAAAATCCAAATGATTGCTGAGCCAATATTCAGAAGGCGAAGGTGGAAGCTTCACTTTCTTTGAAAATTTACATAATACTGAAAGCAAAGATACCACCTTGGTTTTCTGTGTAAAGTTCCAAACAAAATTGTGCCACTTGCGACTTTTTTACAAATAAAATTTCAAATTTTGAAAAAAGTAAAGCAGAATATTTAGAAAAACTTGATGAAAAGTATCTTATGCCTTACAAATTTTGTTCAATTTGTAGTCCTTTTTTTAAGAATATTTTCTCTATAATTCTAAATATTCTATTAAATAGTTGCACAAGGAACCGTGACATTATAAAAGTTTAAAATGTGAAATTAGAAATAAAGAATATGATGTACTAATTTTTGAATTCATTTTAGTTATTCGCTACTATTAGAACGGCAAAATAAGTAAATTTGACAAAATTGACTTTCTCATAACAATGGAAGCGTAATATAATCTACTTTTGTGCTTTTAAAATAAAGTTGCAAACTTTGATTATAGTTAGAAAAATTTTAAAATTTTGAGAAACTGTGATTATAATAAATATAAAAAAGGACAAAATTTCTCTTGTAATTGGATCAAACACCTTGTCAACAGTTCACCACAACCCACAATTATATTATGTCATACACATTCATTGAACCATTAAAACTCACCTCACAACAAAAGGATAACAATAAATCATCCAAGCTAAGATTTGGCAAACATATTTGGGAAAAATAAAAGTTTGAACAAACTAAAAGTTTTTAAAAAATTCGGTAAAATTTACCCTGTAATTGGATCAAATCCCCTATCAACGGTTCACCACAAACGGCAATTATATCAAGAAAGACATATCATCCACTAAAATCATTAAAATCATCAAAGGGCAATTTTCGACCATTAAAATCATCCACTAATATTCAAAGAGGTAAAAGAGGGTTAAGAGTTTTGTGTAATTGGTGAAACATTTCTCTTATTATTATTATTATTATTATTTACCAAAAGAGAATGGCGTTCGATTTCCTTACAATTTTATCGCTATTTTCAAAGAAAGCGAGGGTGACAATTTTACTTTCTGTATTCTAAAAATTTTCAAAGAAAGCGAGATTAGTAGGTCACCCACCATTACTTTTTGTACAAAATACTTGCCCAATTTTTAGAGAAAGTGAAAGTAGCTACCTTGATTTCTTTGCAAACTATTTCGCCTAACTTTTTTCAAAGAAGCGAGGGTAGGATATCTCTCAAAAATCCATCTATTTTCGTAATTTTGAAACAAAAATTCATTTTTTACGAAAAAACTCACCCACAGCTCTCTCAATCTAACTCCCAAATTTCTCTCCCGCCATCTCAAATCCCTTTCTCTCTTCCCTTTTTCCTACAGCATCTTTTTCACTTCACTAATTTTCTTCAGTAGCTGAGTTTGTACCACCATGGTGAAGTGGTTCTAACAACAACCCATCAGGACGCCGCCGTCAGCACTGCCGCTGCCACCACCCTGGCACAATGCCAACAAAATAGAAGCAGCTGCAAATTAACGCCCACCGTTCGACTTCGAAAACCTCTGCAAGATCCCCAAATATTTATGCTGCTCAGTATTTTATCCTGCTCAAGCCATCCGATTTTGAATTTCCGAAAGACCAAAAGGAACTACTAGTGGCGGCAGTTTGAGCATTGTTCAGGGCTTCAGGTTTGCCGCATTGTTCAGGGCTTCAGGTTTGCCCCATTTTGCAGTCGCTGTTTCCTTTTTCTTTCTTCTTTTTCCTTCATCACAAGTTGGCCCTTGCCTTTTTTTCATTTTTTCTTGATGATGTTGCTGAGTTCTGCGTTTTTAGCAATCAACTTATCAAAGTTTTATGACAAGGCGGGAATGTGAGGTAGAGGGTGGTGCAAGATTGGGCATAAAAGTTGGATTGGATGGATATGGAACAATATCAAACGGGGCATGTTATTTGCAGGTACCATTTTACTAAACACATGACACTTTTTAAAATTTTAAGTAGTGAAAAGACAAATATACCCTTGATAGTTTCTAACTTCATAAAAAAAAATTTACCCAACTTTTTTAACTCAGGGAAAATCGCCTAGCATGGGCGATTTTCCCAGATAAAATCGCCTGGCCTGGGCGATTTTCCCTAAAAAAAACGTTTTTTCGAAAATTTAGTGGTCGTTCGCCGGAAAAATGATTTTCCGACGACTGATCGGGAAAACCTGAAAAAAATGCCGTCCTGTGGCCTTTTTTTTAGGGAAAATCGCCATAGGATACCAATTTTATCTGGGAAAATCGCCTGGCCGGGGCGATTTTCTCTAGGAAAATCGCCCAGTCTGGGCGATTTTCTCTGGGCGATTCAGAAAATTGCCCAGGCCAGGTGATTTTCCCAGAGAAAATCGCCCAGTCTAGGCGATTTTCCTAGAGTTAAAAAAGTTGGGTAATTTTTTTATAAAGTTAGAAATTATAAAGGGCAAAAATGTAAATTCACGTATAAAAATTTTAAAAAGTAGTCTACGAATAGTAAAAGGTGGCCTGCTGATAACAATTCTGTATCAAACTTACAAAGGAAAAAGATGGGGATGCACTCAAGTTGTTTGATGAAATGCCCAAGAACTTGTACTTATTGATAAAGAATGAAAACATGTATGCTTGTTAAGCCTTTTTTAATACTCCTTCCGTATCTTGTCCCATTTAAAGAATCTACTTTGAATTTATTTTAGAAAAAATAGCAGTTTTGGTCCCTTACGTTTGGCCCAGTAACGATTTTAGTCCCTTTTTCTTTTTTTCTTGGCAATTTTGGTCCCTTATGTTTTCCCCTTTGGCAGTTTTAATCCTTTTACCGGGAGTTGGAGGTAAAACAGGTAATTTGGAGCATTTAAATAATTTTTCAAAGTTTTGGGGCAAATCCAAATTTTCCTTTTCTTCTTCTTCCTCACCATCGGTCCACCCCCACACATCCAACTCCATAACCACCAACCTTCAACTATCAACAGCTCATTCAACCACAAAATTAAAACACCCAACAAAAATGCACCAATTTATTCGAAGAAACCCAAAGCGGAAGAGCAGAAGAAATTCGGTGAATCCTCATAAAGAACTCAAAATTGAAACAAAATTGACAATATTATCTGAAAAAGGAAAACATTTCCTTCAATTACAAAGCCATCAAAGTCTTGGCGTTTCAATTAACCCAACAAAAATAAACCCAAAGAGTTTGAGAAAATCTTTGTGGGTGTTTTCAGTTTTTGGTTGAATGAATTCTCAAAAGATTCAAGAAGTCATGGAACCAAAATTTTCCCGAAATGGGAAACCCAAAACCGAATTTAGCCCCTAAATCCTATGAAACCAATCTTTGTGGGTGTTTTTGGTTTTTGAGTGTTTTAATTTTGTGGTTGAAGGAGGTATTGATAGTTGAAGGTTGGTGGTTATGGAGTTGGGTGTGTGGGGGTGGACCGGTGGTGAGGAAGAAGAGAGAAAGAAGAAGAAAAAAAGAAAAAGGAAAATTTGGATTTGCCACAGAAACTTGGAAAATTATTTAAATGCCCCAAATTACCTGTTTTACCTCCAACTCCCGTTAAAAGGTCCAAAACTGCCAAAGGGGAAAACATAGGGGACCAAAACTGCTGAGAGAAAAAGAAAAGGGACTAAAATTGCCACTGAGCCAAACATAAGGGACCAAAACTACCATTTTTCCAATTTATTTACATCGCATACCCTTATTAATATAACAATGTGTGGTTCATAATTAACCCATAAAAAGTGAAAATATGGTGGTAAATTACTTATTTTAGGTGTTGTACCTCACAACCCACAATAAGTTGTACACATTTCAAAGTGGACTCTTTGAATAGGACAGAGGGAGTATATATTTAGTGTGACAAAAATAGCCCTAAAAAGGACTCTGGCAACAACTAAAGTGGCAAATGACATTTTTTTTGTAATTCACTCAAATATTAAATTAAGTATAAAAGGGAATCTATATTAAGGTCCTGTTAGGACAAGCACTTTAAAAATGTTTTTAGTGTTTTAATACTATTAGAAACTTAAATTTGGTGTCTGGACAAGAAATTGTAAAATGTTTTAAAAAAATAATTTTAAGTAAAATGTATTTGAAGTACATTTTTTGAAGTATACTTTCAACATTTTTATAAAATACTTAAAAAATTTTATAGTCATTTTAAGTTAAACTCTCAGGTCGCCATGTCCTGCCCCTGATCCACCCCCAACCCCTGACCCACCCCGACCTTGCCTCGCCCCTCCCCGACCCCGGCCCCACCACCGTTTCAACCTCGACCTCGGCTCCGTCCCCGACCCGACATCGGCCCCCCACCCCTATTCCGACCTTAACCTCGACCTCGACCACACCTCGGCTCCACCTCGACCCCAGCCCCGCCCACGTTTTGACCTCATCCCCACCCCGACCTCATCCCTGCCCCGCCCCCGTTCCGACCTCGCTCCTAGCCCCGACCCTGACCTCGCCCCAGCAACGACCCCGACCCCGATCCTGTGGCAATTGGGAGGGCAAGGGAGGGAATTGGGAAAGAAATTAATGGGTGGGAAATTATTGGGAAGGGATAGTAAATTACCCATCTAATTTAAATAATGGGAGGAATTGGGATTGAGATTTCCCATTACCCATTGGAAATTAAATAATTGGGATCCCATTAGAGTTTAATTCCCACTAATTACCCGAATAAAAAAAAATTTATTTTCTTTTACCATATTTAATGTTATATTATTATAAGTACTTTTAATTATGAATTATATTTAACAATTCATTCAAACTATATATTTTTCATTCAACATTATGCATAGAGGCGGATTTAGGGTGACCCAAAACATATTAATACTTTTATTATGCACAATAAAAGCTTTATTAATTCTGTGTTTTGTATGTGGGTGCCCCCAACAGATAAGAAAAGAAAGACGGAAAATTATGGTTGCGTGTAATTTAATTGATAGAAAGATCAATTATCAAATTTTTAGTATTTATATTCGGTTTTAATTTTAACATAAGTAGAGTGATTATTGTGTTTTAAATGCTGTAATTTTTTATTATATATCTTTTAAATTTTAATTTTATTCAGATTTTTAGTGTTTATTTATTTTTAATGATTTCGTTCATTTTTGATGATAGAGAGCAATTTCAAGAGATAAAATGGAGGATAATTAATCAAAAGATAAATAAGATATTAAAATGAGAAAAATAGTAATAAAAGAAAAATAACAAGTCTGCTGACATAGGGTAACTATTTTTTTTAAAGTAAAAACACATATTATAGAGAATAAAAAATACTTTTTTTTTTGGATCAGTCCAACCCCCTGGACTGTTTTAAACCAAAAATAAATAAAAACATAAATAAATATATATATATATATATATACTTACAGAGAATATATATATATATATTTATACTTACAGAGAATAGAAAAAGTTAAAATAAGAAAGTTAATATATAAATAAAAGAGAAAAATTAAGACAAGAGAACTTACTAGATATATAAAGATGAAAAAATAAGTTAGATGAAAATATGTAGAGAGAGAAAGAGAATTAAATGAGTAGATAAAGAAAATTAAAACAATGACATAGAAAAAGAAAACAACAAGAATATTAAAAAGAAGATAAATTAAAAGATTTTTTTATATAAAAAAAAGTGAAAAAAGGGAAATTGTGGGAAATAAAAAGGGTTCTCAATGGGTACCCCAAAAATATGTTCCCATTGGGTCCCAATGGGAACCCATTCCCTCACATCAAATTTCTTTCCTCACTATTTTCCCTCCCATTTGAACCCAATGGGAATTTTTATTGGGAATTTCCCTCCCAATAAATAGGGGCTCATTGGGTGCCCAATGAGAATGGGAAATATGGCCCTGTATGGCAACTATTTCTCATTTTCATTTCACTCTCACTTTTTATTTTATAATAATTTTTTATCAATTTCAATAATTCTTTTTACATTTTCCAAACACCTTTTTACATTTTTTATATAATTTTAATAATTTTAAAATTCAAAACACCTTTCAAAAGGCATACCATACAGCCACCTCTACCCGATCCTGACTTTGACCCCGAACCCAACCCCGAACCGGCCCCGTCCCGACCCCCGACCTAACCCCGCCCCGACCCTGGACCCAAGCCCAATCTTGACCCTTGCCCTCCCAAAAGGAAAAAAATTGTTTATATGCAGTAAACATAATTTTTATATAATTTTTCGCATCAAACATAATTTAAAAATGTTTTTTTTCAAATATTTGTCCAAACATCTTTTTAATTATTTTAAACTCAAAAAACGTTTTTATAAAATACTTGTCCAAACACATACTATTTCCTTAAAAAAAAACTTCAAAAGCATATTTATAAAATGTTTTTGAAAAACACTTTTATAAAAATGTTTTTGAAGTACTTGTCCAAATGAAGCTTAAATATTCTTCTTAGGGGAATATGTACAGTTATGATTTGAAGCCAGTTCACCATAGTTATTACAAGATAAAGTGAAAAGGTTACATCAAAATTGTAAGTTGGTTGGAGATGTCTTAAGGCTTTGTTCGTTACCACATTTTACTAAAAGTTTTGGAAAATATCTTTCCAAAAACATGTTTTGAGAAATTGTTCCTAGTTGGGATGTTGGAGATTAGGCAAAAATATTATTAGGGCCAACAAAATTATTTTCTAATTCATATCTTCCAAATAGTTATTGGGTTTCTGTTATTTTCCAAACTCAAATGAGAAATTTTTGTTTTGAAAAAGAAATTTTTTTGGAGGAAATTACTTTAGGGGATTCATGTAGGAAAAAGAAGAAAAAATGTAATGATTATGTTATTTTTTGAATTTATATGAGTGAAAATTAAGAGTAAATTTTAAATTTGAAAATTGAAATGAGACAAAAATAATACTGTTTCTTTATATAAAATTCTGAAGGGGAAAAAATGATGATTTTCCTGAAATGAAATGAAAAAGAACAGAGCCAAGTTTTGGCAAAAATGACAATACCCTCAAAGTTCCTTTTTATCACTAGCAAGGAACTCAAATGTATTTTTGACTTTTTATGTAAATCTTGAGAGTACTTTTACCAAATTTACAAAAGGATATGTAATTTTGGATGGGTTTTGAAAATAGGTTTTGAAAATAATTTTTAAATGTGAAAAGTGTATTGATAATATAAAAATATGTAATTAAAAAGTAAAAAAAGTGTATTGGCAATAATGAAAAATTAGTATGATGCCCTTTGAAAAAGTACTTGCAGTTTTTTTTTGAATTTTACCAAAGAAAAAAAAAAGTTTGACCCACCGAAAATCCTTGATGGCAAAAAATATGACCTGTTCTTTTCCATGTTTTCAAATATTATACTAATTTATCATAATATTCAATATACTTTTTTACATTTCAATTACAACTTTATCATTTCCAAAATTAACTTTTCAAAACTTATTTTCAAAACTCATCCAAAAGAAAGACCATTATTACTTCCCTCTTTCAAAAATTTACACTTTCAATCAAAAAACACAAAAATTAATTGTAGCGCCAAATGAAAGGATAAAAGAAAAAAGCAAAAAACCCCCCATAAAAGAAATGCTCATCAATTGTCCTCCTACTCCATTTCAAAAAACCTAGCTACCGCCATTTCTCACTTCCTGATATTTAGTTCAAAAATTTGTCAACTGTAGTGTAGAATTAGCAGCAATGGCCGGGATACTGAAGCCTCCGGGGGCATTCGCCGTTACGCCGCACAAAGTTTCCCTTTGCGTGTTAATTCAAGTGTTCGCACCGCCGGGACAAACTTCCGTTCCGTTTCCGTTCTCCTCAGTTTCCGACCATAACCGTTTCGGATTGTTCCTCGTCTCTCTGACTAAGGTAATTCAATTAATCCCTCTCTAGATCGTTTTTTAGCTAGCTCTCCGTTTCCATCTATTTCCTCTTGAATTTCAGCTCTCTCATAGAAAAAGGTACGAGCTTTAATGCACGAACCACGACCTTGGTTGCATTTTTTAGTGCCGATTTTTCGCTTAATTTAACCATTTATCTTTTGTTTTACTACTACAGTTAATCATTTGTAGCTAATTACACAATTTTTTTCATGAGTTCGGTGTTTTCTGAGAAAAAACTAATGCCCTGTAGTAATGTGCAACGGTTTTGTCATGATATACACCATTTGGTAATGTAATTGTGCCTTGTGGGTAGTTTTTGCAAATGTTTTTTGATGGGTTGTCTTTCTTACTCTTCAATGGTATTGTTCTGATAATATGTAGTCATGTGATCATATTTTGGAGCCAAAGCTGGATGAGCTTATTGCGCTTTTGAAGGAAGTTGACGACTTTCCAAGTGATTGGTTGATTAATCACTTGACTGATCGACTATCTTCATTTGGCTCACCCGATGAATTGTTTAACTTCTTTAGTGATCTCAGAGGTGAGTCTGTGCATTAGAAGGCATGCCATTCTTTTCTTTTAGCTTGTCTCGAGCATTGTAAGTTTCACTTTTGGATCCCATTTTGTGGGCTTACACTGTTTTTGGGTGTTTTGGTATATGAATAATGAGTTGCCTTATAACAATGTAATCTCTAACCTCTCTGGAATTATTTGGATTGGTTTAATAGGTATTTTGGGGGGCCCTGATTCTAGTATCATGGATGATGATCAAATCATGCTTGACCCGAGTAGCATTCTTGGACTGTTTGTGCGGCGTTGCATACTTGCTTTCAATCTTTCAACGTTTGAGGTTCAAGTCAAATTTTAGTGTTATATGGCACAGTTAGTCTTAGAAGGAAGAGGAATATTAAGCTCCATGCCTTCTCTTATTTTCTATACCATTCATATGATAGTACATTTTTGCAGTTCAAATTAGGCATGGAAAGCATTTACATTTACTTATATAGTTTAATGTTTATTTACCATGGGCATGCAGGGTGTCTGCCATCTTCTAACTAGTATAGCTATGTACTATAAAGAATCTTTTTCAAGCGGTCCACATGAGTTGTCACACTTAGAAGATTGTGCTAATGATGCTGAATCATCAATGCGGTATGAGAACATGGAATTGGAGAGTCTTGTGTTCGAGAAAGTTAGTGAAGAATTTGAAGCACGGAAGTTGGCTAGTGAGAGAGTCTCTTTTCATAGTCATGCACCCAAAGCACTTTTTGGACTTATTGAAGGTATTACTTCTGGGCCAGGCTCTGAACGTATGTGTTGGCATCCTGGAAGTATCTGTAGCATCAAGTAGCGATTGATTGAATATTAGTCATTTGTTGCTTGTACTTGCTGAGCCGTCGATGGGCTAATATTGGTAAAATGATTTGGCGCTACTGCAATGAAGATTTTCTTTTTTGCAGAATTGGGTGGTCTGTTCACCTGCTGTGAAACTTTCCTTTTAAATTGGTAACATGTGATAGTGATAGTTTGCTTATATGAGAATTCAAATGGCAGGGAAGAACCTTAGCAATGTTCTTTAGTTTTTATGCTGGTGGTTTCATATCTGATTAACCAAAAAGCATGAGAATGGTTGCAATTTATAATGCAGGCTGCTGCTCTCCTGATAGTAGTTTAGCCTGAAATCTTGTGAAGGCAAATGCCCTTATGGTCTGGGATTACTTGCTGGTCAGCCTTTGAAGATTTTGGTATTAGTAGAAAGCTACAAGAATGTTAATTTCTCACCATTATTTTCAATTCTAACTAGCATGGTCTTATGCAATAAATGGGAATTCCTGATGTTAAAAATTTGGGTTCAAAATACTGAATAGGTCAATCTTCTGAACTTGAATTGGTTGATTATATTTGTAAAAATGTTTCATACTTTGGATATTGTCATGTTATTGTTCTTCATAATTGACTAGTTTTGTTCCAGGAGGAAATCTTGACTCTAGCGTGATATTTTGGTGTTACACCATGTTTATGTGACATGAGAAATCTGGCTTCTTAATTCATTGATATTGAAGCTTCGTTTTCAGATCTGGATTTCTTGTCTTCAACATGCATGGACATGCTGATATTTACTTACATTTAAAATCCCATTGGTTGCTCTTTTTGGAAATATTTGTAGCATAATATGTTGAACTAAAGGTGATCTTCAGTGCTTGACAAATGCATCTTGTAAATGCAGATGCAGATATTTTTCCGGGCTCAAAACGGAAGCGAATTGACGAAATAAGAGAGCAGAGTTCAGGAAAACCTTCACCAGAGTATGCAACAACAAATTTGGATCCCCGGGCTGGCGGAATCCTTCGTACAAATTGGCAAGTACAGGGATACTTATTAGAGCAATCTGATGCAATTGAAAGGCATGTGGTTTCCCTTTTAACCTTCTATATTTGATTTATGTACACATGATGTAACAGGGCTTAAGTCTTAAAAATTGTTTTCATGTGTTTTATACCAGGCATGGCAGCGCGTTCCCTTTGAATGCCTTTGAATCTATACTTAAGCAGCTTCAGAAACTAGCTCCAGAGCTGCACCGGGTATGCTCACTTTCACATTGGCATAGCTTTAAGTCCTTCACTTATAGATTGTACTGTTTTCCTCAAGAGGATTTTGTTTCCCTGTGCATATGCAGGTTCATTTCTTGCGCTATTTGAGTAGCCTTCATCATGATGACTATCCTGTGGCTTTGGAAAATCTTCATCGTTATTTTGACTACAGGTATTTGGCATTTTCTTATATTAGGCTGTTTCTATTCTAATCAATCTTTTGTTTGCCTATCTTTTAAACAGCCCTTCAATCAGAACCCCCTGACAGCTTTGCATGCAAGTTCTTATTCATTATCATACTCTATGTAGTAGGATTAACTTAATTATCACACTAACAAATACCTTGAAGCACCACTCATAAAAAAACAAGGTGGATGGTTGTCGTTTGGTATGATGTGGAAGAACTAAGAGTCCAATTCAGATCTTCACTATGGAGATTAAAGCTCTTTCATTAAATTTATTTTCCCTGTAAAATGAAATTGACCCTACAAACCTATTGGCAGTATTTTCTGAGAAATGTTTGCACCAAAGTGCAGGGACTGAAGGACTTGATATTGTCCCACCTTCATCAGGATGTGATAGTGCTGGTAGATATGAGGTTGCTTTACTATGCTTAGGAATGATGCATTTCCACTTTGGTCACCCAAAGCAAGCTTTGGAGGTAAGGCTATCTCCCGTTCTCTACACTTTTATCTTTTAGTTATTCCTGTTTTATCCTGGCCTTCTTTTCTTCAATTTTGTACTTTTATGTTAGTTTTTATTTTCTTCATTTTTTGTGTTTGGTGGATGTGTATTAGTTGGTTCTTGAGATCCACTCTTGCGCAAATTAGGAGTGACTGATGGTTTGCTTGGTAATTTAGGTCTTAACCGAAGCAGTTAGAGTTTCTCAGCAGGTACGCTTCTTAATATTACAAATATGCTTTAACATCTGTATACCAGAGACTTATCCTTTATACCTTCAAACTGTGTTTTGTTTTGTGTGCTTGGGGATAAATATGGAATTTCGTAACATTTAGGCTCTGTTCTTTTTGTGACCCAATTGGGGAATTTTTGTTTGTGGAAATGAATATTTTTTTTGAGGGAAGTTCTTTTGGGAATTTGTGTAGGAAAGAGAAGAAAAGTGTAATGATTATGTTATTTTTTGAATTTATGTGAGTGGAGATTTAGAGGAAATTTTAAAATTTGAATTTGGAATTTTGTAAAAATGATGTTGTTTCTTTATGGTGGATTTGTGGAGGAAAAAGTGATGGTTTCCCAAAAATAGAATGGAAAATAACAGAGCCTTACATTGGTCATCAGAACATGAGATAGTTGTTTCAGTCAAACAATTAACATGCAATTGTTTGAATTTCTAGAGCAATTTAAGCAGAGTGTGATATGCCTTTGTATTGAATGCGCATGAAACCACAAATTGTGTTGTCTTCCATATGGATTGAAATGGGATGTTCGTTATCAGAGAAAAGTTTTTGATCATTAGTTGGCAATTTTGTAAATGCTCATATGAGTGGGTATATTGTGCTTTAGTCAGTGTTTTGTTTGTACATTATAGTTTTTTGTGGGTACATTGTGCTTTAGTCATAGTCTTTTATGACTGAGTAATTTTTTCTTGATTAACTTTTCCTATCTTCTTAGTCTCTTTTACTTTTGGTTCTACATTAGTGCCATCTGCATTTTGTTTTTGGTTCAGGGGTTGTCGTTTTGTTTGCCTTCCTCTTTTAACCATTTAGATAGCTCAAACAGATCCTTATATGTGTATTTATAATTTGCTTCGTTCAACTTGTGTTATCTCTCATTCTCCAAAGCAGGAAGCCATTGGAAACTTATTTCGTATTTTTATTTATTTTTAATTTGGTTGTGACCTCAACATAACTTATGGACTTTTTACATTTTATTGATGTCTAACAACAATCACTTTTGTGCGGTTGACAAAAATTTGTTATTGCTGGAAGGAATCTTTTGTTAATATTCAATTTATATAATGTTATTAAGTGCATTTAAGATGAAAAGGAAAGCAACTCTCCTATTCTGTTCCATTTTCTCCCTTCTTGCTCCAGACCTGTGCCTCACTTAAAGTTGGCTAGAACGCAAATTATGTATATAAGCTTCTTTTTCTTTGTTTGGGGGAAGCTTGTTAACGACAAACTTGTTATTTGTTGCTTTTCCTGAGCTTGAGCCATCCTTGTCATTCTGTGTGTTTTCTTTGGTTGTGTGCTGCTATCCCTGGTTTCTTTCCTGTTGTTCAACAAAATTTTAGAACTATTTCATTTTCTTTGTTCTATTTTTATTTTCCAATTATTGTGCTTGATCAAATTTTTTTGGGCTAATCTATGTACTAATTCCGCTGCAAATTGATGATTACAACTATTTCACTTTCTTTGTTGTAATTTAGTTGTTGCTGAGTATTGTGCTTAATCAATTTTTTATTTATTTTTGGCTAACCTCTATACTCATTCTGCAGCAAAGTGATGATGCTTGTCTTGCATACACTTTAACAGCAATTTGCAACCTACTATCTGAAGTTGGTATTTCAAGCACAACTGGGATTCTTGGATCATCGTGCTCTCCAGCATTGAACATGCGAACTTCCTTATCCATTCAACAGCAGTTGTATGTGCTTTTAAGGAGATCTATAAAAAGAGCTGAAAGCTTAAAGTTAAAAAGATTGGTGGCTGCCAATCATCTTGCGATGGCAAAATTTGAGCTAACTGTAAGAATTCTGGTTATTGTGGATTCTGAAAATGTTGAAAGTAGCTTAACTGAAACGTATTCTTTTGCTTTAGCTGACAATTTTCTAGTAGAGGGATTCATTGGATGCTAAAGCATCCAAACTGAAAATGTTTTACTGCTGTAAGTAAGGAAGAGTAAGAATTATGGTTTAGTGCATATGATTTATGGAATTCCACACCACTTCAATGCCAGTATAGAGACAATTCAGTCTGCTGCCGGCCAATCACAATGTGTTTTGAAGGGGGTGAATGATTTTACGGGCCAGTTTTGTTGGATTCAAAATTGTTCTTTTCTTCTTATTAATTTTATTTTATTTTTATAGTACAATTTTTACTTTTAGCTCATGTTTTAGAACATCAGTTAAGAACTACTTTAGCAATCATGTTTAAAAGCCCCCTTTTTACCTGTTCTCTCTTTGTTTGACTTTGGCTACCCATTTTAGTTATATCTCTTCTTAAATGTATAATCTTCCTGGATTCATCTATCTTTCTTTGACTTTGAACTACCCATTGTAGTTAAACCTTTTCTTAAACATATTGTCTCCTGGATTCATCTTTGTTTTAATCTAATGGCTTTTCAATGGTAAATGTCATCAATTGAAAAAAGGAATGACTGAATTAACAGTAAAACTGAAGCAATTGCTCATTGAGTAGCCTACCTAAGCTCCAAGAGTAAATGGTGCTATGCTATTAGTACCACTCACATATTCAATTATGTTGTAATACTGGTGAGCTTTTGAATTCTGTTATCTATTTCCAAATTTCTGTATCTGTGATTTGCAGCATGTTCAAAGACCCTTATATATGATCTCCATGTGTTTAGTTGGATAACAGAACTTCCTGTCTATGATATTGCAGCATGTTCAAAGGCCATTGCTATCATTTGGTCCAAAGGGTCCCATGAAGCTCAAAACGTGCCCTATCAATGTCTGCAAGGTCTTTCCTTCTTTCTTTCTGATGTTGCACCACAAGATTTATTCTGTCATTTGTGTTGGCTTGAGTGATTGATGAGATTGCTAAACATTTTCAAAAAGAGATACCTGAATGTTATTCGCGGGTGATATAGTTTTAATAGATGAAACAAGAGTAGGCATAAATGTTAAGGGCCTGTTCTTTATGTAGTGTTTGAAATAATGTTTGAAATTTGGTTTTGGTAAAATAATTTTATAATCAGTTTTTATCATTTCCAATACAACTTTTTACTATTCAGCTTTACCTTTTTACATTTTTAATATACCTTTTATATTATAAAATTATTTTCCCAAAACCATGTTTCAAACATTGTTTCAAACACAACATAAATAACAGACCTAAGTTAGAAGCGTTGAGGGAAGCATTAGAATCAAACTGTTTTACTATAAGCGAAGTTAAAACTCAATATATGTAATGCCAATTTAGTAATCATGTAAATTACAATACAATAAACCATAACTAAATGAATTGAAAGTTTCAAATACTTAGGGTCTATAATAGAAGAATATGGAGTAGTTGATAAAGATATAACACATAGGATTCGAGCAGGATGGAATAAATGGAGAAGTGTGTCATCTATGCTTTGTCATCATAAAGTGTCGTAAAAACTAAAAGAAAGATTTTATAAAATGGCTAGAAGACCAGTGACGGTTTATGCTTTTGCCCGTGGGGCGATGAAATTTGAACATGAACAAAAAATGCGGGTAGCTGAAATGAGAATGTTGAGATGGAAGTGTGGGCATATTAGGTTAGACAAAATAAGCAATACTAGAAAGAGAGTAGGACTAGCTCCAATAGATGAAAAAAATGAGAGAAACATGCCTAAGATGGTTTGGACTTGTGTGTAGGAGACCTCTAGATGCCCTAGTAAGACGGATAGAAAACAGAGAAATATTAATTAACATTAAAATGGGTAGAGGAAAACATAAAAGGAATTGGAAAATAACTTTGAAACATGATGTGTTATATTTAAATATTAATGAATCAACGTGTCTCGACCATATACAATGGTGAGCTATGATCCATATAGCCGATCCCTCATAATGGGATAGGCTTAGTTATTGTAGTTGTTGTTGTTGTTGTGTTAGAACCTTTTCATTCCATTTTTCCTTCGCTTTTATGTGTATAACAGGAACTAAGATCGAGCTCTCATCTCATTAATGAATTTGGTGAAGAAAATTCTGTAATGACTACTGATGGTGCTTTGTGCGCCACATGGCTTAAGAATTTGAAGAAGCCCATTGGTTCACTGATTTTCTCTCAAGAAAATGAATCTCGAAGCAATTTGGATATTTTCCAGTTTTGTGCGCAGCCAAATTCTATTCCTGGTTCTGTTTTACAATTATTAGGTGCTTCATCCTTGGTTCGTGCAACTGCATGGGAGTCATATGGCAGGTAATATGTGAAATGCATTTGTGAAGGACTTGTGTTCAGTTTATTTAATTCTTTGTCCAATTTGTACACTGTCATGAAACTGGATGAATGAACTCTTTCAGGAAGTGGTTGAATATTTCATTTTGCTAGATATCTAAGGGCATCAGAGATAAAAATATTGCAGGGCTTGGGTCTGCTTACCACATTACTCTTATGCTCTTACATCATCTAAGGTTCCTCAATGTCATAGAATTCAAAACTAGATTAGTGTGGGAATTACCTTTTGTTGTATGCGCAACAAAATGGACCTTAACTAAAATTGTCATTAGTTTACTGTATAAATAACTTGAGCATGTACAGTAGGGAAAAGAACTAAAACAACCTTTTGGACTGTGCTGCTTTATGCATTCTGTTATTTGGAGACAAATGATAGCAGAGGTTTTGAATAAGTTAATAGAAGATGCATTTTTGGTTGGAGAATTGTTGTCCTTGTGATGGCCTACGATTTCCCGACTTTCGTGACATAATTTCATTTATGATTAAATAGTTCCAGAACCAGTACATAACTTCTTGCACTTACTTAGCGTAAACAGTCAACATCTGACTGAACTTCTTACGCATACTAGGTGCTCCATGTAATGATAAAAAATCATAGCAAGATTCCCATTTTTCTGAGATTGACAAGTGCAATTGAGGTACTAATAAGAATTAAATTTTGGTACAAGTTTCTGCCAAAAATCTAAAGGTAGCTGAGATCATTGACTACGTGGTTCCTTCATCTCCTAGTTGTATGCACTTCACCGTTTTGGCAACGTAATCCTGGTTTTATTTAGATTTTCCTGCAGTCACTAACATTTCTTTTCTTTATATTTTTTTCTTGGTATTATGGTTAGATTTGTGAAATGATCAGCCTTTGAATGTATGTGACATCTTTGTCCTGTACAATGGTTCTCATGGCTAAATCTCATTGTTTCTACAACTCACTGGACAAAAAGATATAATCCATTGCACCCAGCTTAACCCAAAAAAAAAAGAAGAAAAAGCTTGGTTATGATGTTGAATCTTGTCAGTCAATATGGAATCTATATCTGTTATCAATTTATTCTTTTAAAGCCTTGCTTTTTTTTATTTACATGATTAATTTTAATTCCTTCATTCATATTACTTTCCAGTGCCTCACTTGCACGGATAAATACCCTTGCTTTCGCAACTTGCTTTGCTGACTCATCAAGGTATTTCCTGAATAGTCCGAAGTGATGGGTGAACCTGATATGTTGCCACCTTCATATAGCCTATTTTGTCTCACTACTATAAAGAGTGCTCTATGAAACTTGCAGTTTGGCTGATTCTGCATTAGCATATGCCAAGCTCATTCAACATTTGGCTACTTTTAAAGGGCACAGAGGTTAGTGTAATCTTTTTCTTGTTTAGAGGAGGAACTGCAGCATTTAAAATGCAGTTATTGGTTGAAGTTGTTCTTTTCTTTCTTTAATTTTGAACTGGGTCTCCATCACTTGTTCGAAAAGTGTGCAACTGTTATATGATAAGATTATATCTCTTTAAGTTACATATCTTACAAGTTCTGTTGCTCTTCTAGGATATCCTATGAAAGCCTTTCTCCTATTGTCATAATGAAATTGTTGCTTTAGTTAGTTTTATGAACTCATTCTTACAAATACAAATGCAGAACTATTCTGCCCACAGTGATGTTTATATTGGATGAGTGACCTGATTTACTTTATTGTCAGAATCTTTGGTTTAGTGCAATAGAATGATGATCTCGTTAGGCTTGTATGGTATCACACTCTGGTTTCAAAATGAGGTTTAGATTGGTTTTAAAAATATTAAAAATGTATTGAAATGTAACATGGTCCATTGAAATGTAAGAAAGTACATTGGGGTTGATGAAAAATCATTGTAAAAAGCTTAATTGGGTTCAAACTTGGGTTTAATCCTTGACACCGTACCGGTTAGAATCTCTGCTGACTGTTCTAGCAGTATAAACTTTGCCAGCCCATCAAACTACAGTATAAGGCAGTTGCATTTCACTTTGGTCAGTTTAAATTATGAGAAAGATTAATGATAAGTGGCCTACTAGATCTAATATTGTATCAATAAACCTACCAGATATAAGGACAAGAAAAGAAAGTTTGCAATGTCTTCTTTATTGCAATCACAGTTGATAATGTGGTAAATATTGGTGAAGGTTGAAATGCACCTTTGAGTATGTTATATTCAGTTGAAGAGAAAGTAAGTGTAAAGACAAACTTGAGACCTTTCTTAAGGTACTGGATGTCAAAAGTGAAGGTTTTAGAAGCAAGTCACTGCAAATCTCGTCCTCTATTGAACTCTCTGGGAAGCGCATTATGGCTTACTTTAACAAAAAACAGATGTGAGGATGATATGCATTGTAAAATGTTCAAGATGAGGACTTTTCCGAATTTTTACTAAACTTGCTTCCTGTATTGGTTTCAATTCTTCAAACCAAGGTTTAACCTCAATTTGTATTTTATAGTAATTTTTCATCATTTTCCAATACAAATTTAGTAGCTTTAAAAACAATCCAAACCAAAGTTTGAAACATAACTCTAATACCATGCAGGTTAGAGTAGTGGCATATATTATTGAATTAACATGTTAACTATGGACGACAGGGCATGAAATATTGTTTGAATAGAGAAGCTGGAATGGGTCACTGTCACAGATAAAATATATTTAGAGTGAGGAGGACAAAGCAAAAATGGGAGAGACATACTACATGTGTGAGAATAATGAGCGCAGACTTGAAAAAGTGGACAAAAGCTGTTCGGCCTAGATTGTTGGACTGTAGAAATAAGCAAAAGAAGAACCAAGAAGCATTCCAAATGCTTGAGAGAATAAGAATATCTTAATCAGGAGCCCTGTCATTCCTTTTTTGCATGCAAGGTGCCTGAAATGTATGAACGGGACAAATCTAATGCTTCTAAGGTCAGACACTTTCTGGAGCTTCCCTGAAAGAAAACAGATAGTCCAGAAGTTTTGTTTTCTTTGAGGCTTTTTCACGACTACTTTCACCCTTATCACCAATCAAATAACCCAAAACAGGAACAACACAGAATTACAGACTGGAGAAACTGACATGAATGCTCCCATGCAAGTTCTGAAGTGGCTTCCTTCTTTCTTAATTTTTTAATCAAGTCTTATGATGCAGAAGCTTTTAATGCTCTCAAGATTGCTGAGGAGAAGTTCTTATGTGTTTCAAAGTCGAGAATCCTGCTTGTAAAGCTGCAACTCCTTCACGAGCGTGCTTTACACAGGTGAAGCTTCTTCTCTGCAGTCTGGTTATTTATGGTTTGCGGCTACTGAATTACTGCATTTAATTATATTTCTTGGTGTTTGATTATCTGCAGAGGACATTTGAAATTTGCTCAACAAATATGTAATGAACTTGGAGTTCTAGCCTCTTCTGTAACTGGTGTGGATATGGAGCTGAAAACAGAAGCAAGTCTTCGGCATGCTCGAACATTGCTTGCAGCAAACCAGTTTAGTGAGGTATACTATTATCCACCAAAACATCTTTCGTGCTTGTTTCTTTCTATGGTTTTTTCATGGGAATGAATTGGTGAAGGTGGATGAAAACAGTTTTCGAAAGGAAAAGGTATCACTTTCTTTGTGGACAAATTATGGATTATTTTTTTTGTGTTATTATAGATAAGATTTGTGTCTATATTCCAATTGAGTCATGAGCTCTGTGCTTTTCTCTAGTTAATTATGCCCTTCCAGAAGAAAGATATGCTTAAACCAGTATAAGTTCCAAAGGAACTGTTAATGATTGTCATGAAAATTAGGTAATTGGTCTTGACAAATAATATTGTGTCAAGCACATGTCGATACGATGAGGACTTCATATTAAAATCATACTAAAATTAGGACAACTTCTCCTTAATCAAACAAAAGAAAATTCAATAATCAAAACCTAAACAGTACAAGAAAAGCTTGAGAGGAAAACTAATGTCAACAAAAGAATCTACATATATAAGATCTAGAAATATAATTATCCCCCAGAATTTCATCTAAATATCTAAGTCACCTTCTAGCCAACTTCTTATCCTAAATTGTTAGTCAAGACTCCTAATTTATTTTATAGTGTCTTTCAACATCTACTAAACATACTCTTAATGAAAACTACCTATATTCCTTTCAACAATAATTAACTAATAATTCATCAAGTACAAGTTCTCTAAAATACAGCACACATCATATAGGCGCATTTCTATCCTACTCAACCTTAAGGCCTTCGCTCATTGATCTTTGTGTTATTTATCCTCAAGACTACACTTCAACTCCCTCTTTTAGTTCCTTTAAGGTTTCTTGATCAATTAATTGGTGATGAAACGATTAAAAGCATTAAGAACAAAATAGATAAACAACCCAAAATTAAACAACTAAACAAGGAAGAATAAAATAAGGTGTGTTATCCATGCTGCAGCCTCCATATGCACGCCTTGTGCGCTGGTCCTTTTTCACCTAAATTTCAATCAATATTTTTCCTATGAAAAGTTAGAATTGTAAACATAAGTATTAGCATAACAGACTTCCATTATATTTATTTATTATTATTATGTCTTTTGTGGCTTCATTTTCTTTGTTGTCTTGTTGTGCTTGTATACAACCAGTAAAACAGCTGTCAGTTATTTATTTGTTTATTTCCTATCAGCATTTGATAAAGTAACTTTATTTTGGTGTATCTATTAGTTCAGTGAGGATGATACTGAGGGGTATATTTGGAATTAATTTTTTTCTCGTTTCATTTGATATTTTATTCTGATCCAATATGTTGTTTTAGGCTGCAGCTGTTGCAAACTCCCTTTTCTCGACATGCTACAAGTACAATATGCAGGTTGAGAATGCCACAGTTCTTCTTTTGCTTGCTGAGATACATAAGGTATTAGATTCTCTTTGTTATTGTTAGCTTAGTTCTACCAGCTTTCTTTTCAGTCACTTCAAAATTAATTGTAGCTGTTTAATGGCTTAAGAAGCAACTATTTTGCTTGCATATATTTAATCTGATTTGGAGTTTATTCCACAATGATCTTTCATAGGAAATTGTTAAATGTTATTTATCCATGTTGAAAGAATTGGAAAAATCTTCTAGAATAGGGCAAAGAGTGTTACTCAAGTTATTTCCTTAAATCAGTATGGAAATTAAAGTAGAATAGGAATGAAGTCCTAAATTGTAGGTTCCCTGATTCTTAGAATTTCTGATTAGCATTATACCTTCTTTATAGGGTTAAAGACTCTAAATCTGTACGTTACCATTGGAGTGAGGAATTTTTAAGAATCACAGTTTTTCCCCTTTCTGAATTTCTTCATGGTATCAAAGCCTTTTACGGTCAAAATATGAATTTCAAGGCAGCCATGGTTGGCTCTGCGTCAGCATCTTCCGATGCTAGTAGTGGGGGAAATTGCCCAGACCTAAATCCCCAGCCTATGAACAACGCTTCTTCTGATAACCTCCTTTTGGCTTCCCCTCACAAACTGAATGGGGAAAATTACCTTGAGTGGTCCCAAACTGTGCGACTGGTCATTGACGGCAAAGGGAAATTAGGATTTCTGAATGGAGAAGTGAAACCCCCAGCCGAAACTAACCCCAAGTTCAGACAATGGCGGCCTGAAAACTCCATGGTTACTGCCTGGTTGGTCAATTCCATGGATCCAGCCATCGGTAAACCATTCATTTACTTGCCTACTGCAAAGGTAGTATGGGAAGCTGTGCAAGCAACCTACTATGATTTGGAAAATTATTCACAATTATTCGAGCTTAATGCCAAAGTCTGGAAGATGCAGCAAGGTAGTTGGGGTGTGACAGAATATTACAATGAGATGATGACAGCATGGCAGGAGTTGGACCTCTTTGAGGTATAAGCCTGGGAAAATCCAAATAACAGTGCCTGATACAGGAACAAGGTAGACAGAAGTCGTGTGTTTGTCTTCCTTGCAGGGCTAAACCAAGATCTGGATGAGGTCCGGGGGAGAATTCTAGGTCGGAAACCTTTCCCTCCTATTAGAGAAGTTTTTTCGGAAGTCCGACGTGAAGAAGCAAGGCGAAAGGTGATGCTTTCAAACCACAGTGAGCCTAAATCAGAACCTGAAGGTTCAGCACTCGCTGTAAAAGGTTTTGATGAGGAGAAACAAGGGAAAACCAGGCCATGGTGTGATCACTGCAGAAAACCATGGCACACAAGGGAGAATTGTTGGAAGTTACATGGCAAACCTGCCAACACAGAGAAAGCAGGGTAACTACAACAAATCAGGGGGAGAAGGCCACGCTCTTCAAGCTGGTAGTTCTGAATCAGTCCAGAACCCCAGCTCGCCCTTCACTTAGGAACAAATAGAGCAGCTACGGAGGCTCCTTCAATCCCAATCCATATTAGTCAACACTTCTCCATCATGTTCTTTGGCCAAGTCAGGTATCATCCTTATAGGCTCCATAGCCTGTACTCAATCAAATGGCTTCTGGATCTTAGATTCAGGAGCCACAGATCATATGACTGGCACTTCTCGTTTTTTCTCGTCTTATAAACCTTGTGCAGGAAACACAAAAGTAAAAATTGCAGATGGCTCTTATGCCACAGTTGCTTGGAAAGGCCCAATACCTATCTCTCCTTCCCTTTCTTTAAATGATGTCCTTCATATTTCTACTCTAGACTACAATTTATTGTCAATCAGTAAATTCACTCATGACCACCACTGTACTGCTAAATTTAGTTCATCTCAATGTGTTTTTTCAGGATTTAACCTCCGGGAAGATATTGGGGATGCTAAACAGGATGGTGGACTGTATTACCTTAACACCAAATCTTTTGGTATACTAGCATGTTCCAATTCCATGAAAGTTTTAGGCAATAATGATATTCTGTTATGGCATTATAGATTAGGACATCCTAGTTTTCAGTACTTGAAGTTGTTATTCCCCAAGCTGTTTTTGAATAAAGAAGTTTCTGGTTTACAATGTGAATCATGTGAAATGGCAAAGCACCATCGCACAACTTTTTCCCCCCAACCACATAAAAAATCAGCTCCATTCACTCTAATACATAGTGATGTTTGGGGACCTTCTAGAGTCCCAACTCAATCTGAAAAACGTTGGTTTGTGACCTTTATTGATGATCACACTAAAGTCACTTGGGTATTTTTACTCAAGGAAAAATCTGAGGTTGCTTCTGTGTTTAAAAGCTTTTATGCCATGGTCAAAACTCAATTCCACACTGACATCCAAATTTTTAGAAGTGATAATGGAAAAGAATTTTTTAATAAAATATTGGGAATATTTTTTTTCTGAACATGGGATTGTCCACCAAAGTTCTTGCATTCAAACTCCCCAACAAAACGGGGTAGCTGAAAGAAAGAATCGACATCTCCTTGAAATGGCACGTGCTTTATGTTTTACAACTAATGTTCCCAAGTATCTTTGGGGGGAAGCAGTTTTAACAGCAGCATATCTAATAAATAGGCTGCCTACTCGCATCTTAAATTCAGCAACCCCATTCAAATGTTTTCCAAAACTTTTCCTAATTCAAGATTGATAGGGGATATCCCTTTAAAAATATTTGGTAGTGTGGTATTTGTTCACAATTTCAGTCCCCAAATTTCCAAACTTGACCCAAAAGCATTTAAATGTATATTTGTGGGGTATGCTTCTAATCAACGGGGATACAAATGTTTTGATCCTATCCGGAAAAAGTTATTTGTGTCCATGGATGTTACCTTCTTCGAAGGTTCTCCATTTTACAGCAACCCTCATCTTCAGGGGGAGAGGGAACAATCTGTTGAAGATGAGTTCTCAAGGAAACATGTTTTTTCTAAACCTGGAATTGGGTTTCTAGAATTTTTAGAACCTGAACCCCAACTTGTTTTTCCAGAACCTGAACCTAAGTTGAATTTGGAAAACAGTCCTAAAATTCTGCCATCACAGAATAAACCAGAAACTAACATGGAGGAGAAACGATTTAAAGGTCTGGTGTACTCAAGGAGAAGGATTGATGCGTCTCACAATCCTCCTGTTCAGCATCACCAAACATCTACTCCAAGGTTAGATTCTGAAATCCAGGACAGTGATTCCAAATCTGGAAAATCTCTTTCAGGTAATTCAGATTCTTTTGGTCAAAGTGATCTTCCTATTGCCCTTAGGAAAGGTGTTCGAACCTATACCAAACACCCTATGTCCAATTATGTGTCCTATAGAAATCTCTCACCTCAATTTTACTCTTTTGTCTCACAATTATCAAGTGTAGCTCTTCCTAACAGTATTCAAGAAGCTCTAGAGGCTCCTAAGTGGAGGGAAGCTGTTGAAGAGGAAATGAAGGTGTTGGAGAAAAATTCTACCTGGGAAGTGGTTGATCTACCTAAAGGGAAGAAGACAGTAGGCTGCAAATGGGTATTCACTATAAAGTATCACTCTGATGGGACCCTGGAAAGATACAAGGCTCGACTAGTAGCCAAAGGCTTTACTCAAACCTATGGTGTAGACTACTATGAAACTTTCTCCCCGGTAGCTAAACCAAACACCATTCGGGTACTCCTATCAGTTGCAGCAAACCTTGATTGGCCACTACTCCAACTAGAAGTAAAGAATGCATTTCTGAATGGTGACTTGAAAGAAGAGGTGTTTATGGATTTCCCACCTGGGTATTCAAAGAAGTTTTGTGGAAAGGTATGCAAACTGACGAGATCTATTTATGGCCTCAAACAGTCCCCCCGGGCTTGGTTTGACAGATTTACAAAGTTTGTAAAAGGCAAGGGATACAGTCAAGGACACTCTGACCATACCCTTTTCATAAGGAGTATCCAGGGCAAAGTGTCGGTACTAATTGTGTATGTTGATGATATAATTTTGACTGGAAATGATTTTGATGAGATGAACAGGCTGAAGCAGAATCTGGCTAAGGAGTTTGAAATTAAAGATTTGGGGCATCTTAAATACTTCCTTGGAATGGAAGTCGCAAGATCAAAGGAAGGAATCATGGTTTCACAGAGGAAGTATGTTCTGGATCTTTTGGCAAAAACTGGAATGAGTGGCTGCAAACCATCTGACACCCCAACTGATGTGAACTTGAAACTTGGGGATATCAAAGATGGTATTCTAGCTGATAGGGGAAGATACCAAAGACTTGTAGGAAGACTAATCTACTTGTCTCATACTCGGCCTGATATAGCCTTTGCTGTCAATATGATAAACCAATTCATGCAATCTCCATATAAAGAGCATATGGAAGCTGCATACAGGATCCTTAGGTATCTGAAGGGTGGCCCAGGTAAAGGAATTTTCTTCAAGAAAAATGAAAGGAGAGATATTGAAATCTATACGGATGCGGACTGGGCAGGATCTACTCTTGACAGAAGATCCACTTCAGGTTATTGTACCTATGTTTGGGGTAACCTAGTATCTTGGAGAAGCAAAAAGTAAAGTGTGGTGGCAAGAAGCAGTGCTGAAGCAGAGTTTAGATCGATGGCTAAAGGAATAGATGAGGTGTTATGGCTCAAAAAGGTTATGCAGGACCTGAAGTTGTCAGTCAGATTTTGTATGAGGTTATACTGTGATAACAAATCAGCTATAAGTATAGCTCAAAATCCAGTACAACATGATAGTACCAAACATATTGAGATAGATAGACACTTCATAAGGGAAAAGTTGGAGGCATGGATAATTTGTACACTGTTGAAAGTTAATGTTATAGAATAAGAAGTGTTGTTGGCTTTCTTAGTACATAATTATGATTATAGGAGGGAATCTAGGAAAGTTAAAAGAATAAGAATTGATTCCTATAGTTGGTGAGTGTGGTTGGTAAGTGTGGTAGTTGAGTGTGGTTGGTGAGTGTAGTTGATGAGTTTGTTTGATGTATATATATCCATGTACAAATGGTATATGGAATATAAGTCTTTCCTCTCATTCTAGTTCAGTTTAACATGGTATCAAAGCTGTGGTTCAGACATGAACTTTAAGGCAGCCATGGTGGGTTCATCAGCAGCTACTTTCGGAGACACTAGTAGCGCAAGTCAACCCACAACAACATCCACAGCCGCTTGGGCTGTGAGTGGATCTGTGACGGGTTCAGACAATACCCTACAGATCACTCCTCACAAACTGAATGGGAAGAATTACTTAGAATGGTCTCAAACAGTCCGTCTGGCAATTGACGGCAAAGGGAAACTTGGCTACCTGAATGGGGAGATCCCACCGCTGAGTTCATCGGATCCAAAGTTTCAACAGTGGAGATCTGAAAATTCCATGGTCACATCATGGTTGATCAATGTTAAACTGAACTAGAATGAGAGGAAAGACTTATATATATCACATATACCATGTGTACATGGATATATATACATCAAACAAACTCACCAACTACACTCAACAACTACACTTACACTCACCAACCACACTCACCAACTATAGGAATCAATTCTTATTCTTTTAACTTTCCTAGATTCCCTCCTATAATCATGATTATGTACTAGGAAAGCCAACAACACTTCTTATTCTATAACATTAACTTTCAACACTCCCCCTCAAGTTGGAGCAAAAATATCTAACATGCCCAACTTGCTTATATGACGATCAAATGGTAGTCGTAGTAGCCCCTTTGTTAGAACATCTGCCACTTGTTGAGTTGAAGGTACAAACGGGGTGCAAATTATTCCCTTTTCTAGCTTCTCCCTTATGAAATGCTTATCAATTTCAACATGCTTGGTTCTCTCATGTTGAACAGGATTTTGAGCAATGCTAATAGCCGCCTGGTTATCACAATACAACTTCATAGGTAGAAGAACAGGTCTGTTCAGGTCTTGCATCAACATCTTGAGCCATAAAACTTCTTTAATTCCATGGCTCATTGCCCGAAATTCAGCTTCTGCACTACTAGTTGCTACCACTTTTTGCTTCTTACTTTTCCAAGACACCAAATTGCCCCAGAGAAAGGTACAATAGCCTGTGGTAGATCTCCTATCTGAGACAGAACCAGCCCAATCAGCATCTGTAAACACCTCAATGCCCCTCTTCTCACCTTTACCAAAAAACAGTCCTTTCCCGGGGCTCCCTTTCAGATATCTCAGAATCCTATAAGCAGCTTCTAGGTGTTCTTCATAAGGAGAATGCATGAATCGTGAAACCAAATTCACAGCAAATGCAATGTCAGGTCGAGTGTGGGACAAGTAAATTAATTTTCCCACCAACCTTTGATATCTTCCCTTCTCAGTAGGAACTCCATCCTTGATATCTCCTAGTTTGAAGCTCACATCAACTGGAGTGTCTGAAGGTTTGCAGCCACTCATTCCAGTCTCTTTCAAGAGATCTAGAATGTATTTTCTTTGAGATACTGTGATACCTTTCTTGGACCTAGCAACCTTCATTCCAAGGAAGTATTTCAATTGTCCCAGATCTTTGATCTCAAATTCTGTAGCCAGATTCTGCTTTAGTCTCCCCATTTCTTCAAAATCATCACCAGTTAAGATTATGTCATCCACGTAAACAATCAGGACTGAAACTCTCCCTTTGGAATGTTTTGTAAACAAGGTATCATCTGAGTGCCCCTGTTTATATTCTTGACCTTTAACAAATTTGGTGAATCTGTCGAACCAAGCTCGGGGGGATTGTTTCAGTCCATAAATGGACTTTTTCAGCCTGCACACCTTCTTCCCAAACTTCTCAACGAACCCAGGCGGTGGTTCCATATATACCTCTTCTTGCAAATCACCATTTAGGAAAGCATTTTTGACATCTAGCTGGAACAAAGGCCAATCAAGATTAGCAGCCACAGATAGTAATACCCGAATTGAGTTTACCTTAGCTACTGGTGAGAAAGTTTCAGAATAGTCCACACCATAAGTTTGAGTAAATCCTTTTGCTACAAGGCGAGCCTTGTATCTTTCTAAGGATCCATCCGAGTGGTATTTCACAGTGAATACCCACTTGCATCCAACTGGCTTCTTCCCATAGGGTAGGTCCACTGTCTCCCAAGTATAATTCTTTTCCAAAGCACTCATCTCTTTGAACACAGCTTCCCTCCAATTTTTATCATGTAGGGCCTCCTGAATAGTGTTAGGAATGTATACACTAGACAATTGTGAAATAAATGAGCAATGGTGAGGTGAAATGTTTTCATAAGACACAAAATTAGATAGTGGATGCTGTGTGCATGATCTTACTCCTTTTCTAAGTGCAATAGGAAGCTCCAAGTGATTAGAAGAACCTGAATTTTCTGAAGGAGTAGTTGTAGGACTTTGCAAGTCAATGTCATGACCTTGGAGTTCAGGATCCAACCTTGGCGGAGATGATTGATGATGCTGAGGATTGGTGCTCTTTTTCCTGGAGTAGACCAGACCTTTGAATCTGTTCTGATCAGTTGTTGGTAGTTCTACCTCTAACTGATGTTGCTGGGATGGCACTTTTTGTAGTTCAGGTTCAAAGCTTTCAAAGCTTTCAGGCTGTGTGACAGTGGTTGGTTCAGGGATCAGAATTTTTTGTGGCCAGAAAACCTCATCTTGACTTTGATTCTCCCCCTGAAGATGAGGGGGACTGTGGGAAGATGTACCTTCAAGAAAGGTAACATCCATAGACACATACATTTTCTTAGAAGTAGGGTCATAGCATTTGTATCCCTTTTGATGAGCTGAGTATCCTACAAATATACAACGGTGTGCTTGAGGGTCAAGTTTGGATTTGTGGGGATGGAAGTTATGGACAAAAGCAACACAGCCAAAGATTTTTAAAGGAAGATCGGTGGTTAACCGAGAGTTGGGGAACAGTGTATTGAGCTGTTGAATGGGAGTACTGAATTTTAACGTACGAGTAGGCAACCTATTTATTAGATATGCTGCAGTTAATACAGCTTCCCCCCACAAAAATTTTGGAACCTTAGTTGTAACAATTAAGGCCCGAGCTGTTTCAAGAAGATGACGGTTCTTCCGTTCTGCTACCCCATTTTGTTGAGGTGTATAACTACAAGAACTTTGATGCACAATGCCATTGGTAGAGAAGAACTGCCCTAACACATGATTAAAGAATTCTTGCCCATTGTCACTTCTAAAAATCTTTATAGGAGTTTGAAATTGAGTTAGGATCATGGCATAAAAGTGTTTAAACACTAGTGCAACATCAGATTTATCTTTTAATAAGAACACCCAAGATACTCTAGTATGGTCATCAATAAAAGTGACAAACCAACGTTTCCCGGATAGGGTGGATACTCTAGAGGGTCCCCAAACATCACTGTGAATCATAGAAAATGGTGCAGATGGTTTGTATGGTTGAGATGAAAATGTAGCACGATGATGCTTTGCCAATTCACAAGACTCACATTTTAGGAGTGAAAATTGTTTATTCATAAACAACTTAGGAAACAGTAGCTTTAAGTAGCTGAAACTAGGGTGGCCTAACCTATAATGCCAAAGCATCATTTCATTATTTTCAGAAACTGAAGTTGAAGCAACACATGTTCTCCTATCTAGCATACCCATAGGTCTTGTGTTTAGGAGATATAAGCCACCAGTTTGTTCAGCATCCCCAATCATCTCCCCCGAGGTTAAATCCTGAAAAACACAACGAGAGGAGCAAAAATTAGCCGTGCAATGGTGGTCATGTGTGAATTTGCTGATAGATACCAAATTATAAGAGAGAGAGGGGATATGAAGAACATCTTTCAGAGTCAGGTTGGAAGAAATGGGTATAGGCCCTTTGCCGGCAACAGTGGCAAATGAACCATCAGCAATTTTTACTTTGAAATTACCTGCAACAGGTGTGTAAGAAGAAAAATATTTCGAAGACCCAGTCATGTGGTCTGTGGCTCCTGAATCTAAAATCCAGTAGTCATTAGATTTGGTACAAGCAATTGTACCAACAAGGACTGTACCTGATTGTGCTAAGGAAGCTGAGGCTGAGTTGTTTCCCATAAATTGGGACTGAAATAACTTTTGAAGATGTTCCATCTTCTCCTTAGTGAAGGGCGAAGACTCATGAATCTGCTGGCCAGAATCTGAGGCACCAATAACAAGTGCCTGCGGATCTCCCCCAAGTTTTGGACCTCCCTGTTTCTTCTTGGAATTCCCTGTGCTGGTTTTCCATGTAATTTTCAGCAAGTGTCACGAGTATGCCATGCCCTTTTGCAATAGTCACACCAAGGCCTTTGCTTGCCTTGTCTTTCTCCTTCAAACATTGGACTTTTAACCACAAGTGCTGAACTTTCTACTTCAGTTTTTGGTTCATGGCTATGCTCAACATCACCAATTTTCTGGCCTCTTCTCTACGCACCTCTGAAAAAACTTCTCGGACTGAGGGTAGAGGGTTTTTCCCCAGAATTCTGCCTCTAACCTCATCGAGGTTCTGATTCAGTCCAGCCAAGAAAACAAAGACTCTTCCTCTCTCGATTTTTTTCTTGTATCTGGCACTATCATTCTGACATTCCCATGTCTCTTCTTCAAAGAGATCTAGCTCCTGCCACAGAGTTATCATCTCATTGTAGTAACTGGTTACATCACGATCACCTTGCTGCAATTTCCAAACCTTAGAATTCAGTTCAAACAACTGAGAGTGGTTGTCCAAGTCTGAGTAGGTTTCTCTGATTGCCTCCCAGACGTCACGTGCAGTTGGCAGGAAGATGAAGGCCTTTCCGATCAAGAGATCTATGGAGTTGATCAACCATGATGTGACCATGGAATTTTCAGATCTCCACTGTTGAAACTTTGGATCCGATGAACTCAGCGGTGGGATCTCCCCATTCAGGTAGCCAAGTTTCCCTTTGCCGTCAATTGCTAGACGTACTGTTTGAGACCATTCTAAGTAATTCTTCCCATTCAGTTTGTGAGGAGTGATCTGTACGGTATTGTCTGAACCCGTCTGTGAAACAGATCCACTCACAGCGGTTGTGGATGTTGTTGTGGGTTGACTTGCGCTACTAGTGGCTCCGGAAGTAGCTGCTGATGAACCCACCATGGCTGCCTTAAAGTTCATGTCAGCTTTGATACCATGTTAAACTGAACTAGAATGAGAGGAAAGACTTATATATATCACATATACCATGTGTACATGGATATATATACATCAAACAAACTCACCAACTACACTCACCAACCACACTTACACTCACCAACCACACTCACCAACTATAGGAATCAATTCTTATTCTTTTAACTTTCCTAGATTCCCTCCTATAATCATGATTATGTACTAGGAAAGCCAACAACACTTCTTATTCTATAACATTAACTTTCAACAATCAACTCCATGGATCCCTTGATCGGAAAGGCCTTCATCTTCCTGCCAACTGCACGTGACGTCTGGGAGGCAATCAGAGAAACCTACTCAGACTTGGACAACCACTCTCAGTTGTTTGAACTGAATTCTAAGGTTTGGAAGTTGCAGCAAGGCGATCGTGATGTAACCAGTTACTACAATGAGATGATAACTCTGTGGCAGGAACTAGATCTCTTTGAAGAAGAGAAATGGGAATGTCAGAATGATAGTGCCAGATACAAGAAAAAAATCGAGAAAGGAAGAGTCTTTGTTTTCTTGGCTGGACTGAATCAGAACCTCGATGAGGTTAGAGGCAGAATTCTGGGGGAAAACCCTCTACCCTCAGTCCGAGAAGTTTTTTCAGAGGTGCGTAGAGAAGAGGCCAGAAAATTGGTGATGTTGAGGCATAGCCATGAACCAAAAACTGAAGTAGAAAGTTCAGCACTTGTGGTTAAAAGTCCAATGTTTGAAGGAGAAAGACAAGGCAAGCAAAGGCCTTGGTGTGACTATTGCAAAAGGGCATGGCATACTCGTGACACTTGCTGGAAATTACATGGAAAACCAGCAACAGGGAATTCCAAGAAGAAACAGGGAGGTCCAAAACTTGGGGGAGATCCGCAGGCACTTGTTATTGGTGCCTCAGATTCTGGCCAGTAGATTCATGAGTCTTCGCCCTTCACTAAGGAGAAGATGGAACATCTTCAAAAGTTATTTCAGTCCCAATTTATGGGAAACAACTCAGCCTCAGCTTCCTTAGCACAATCTGGTACAATTGCTTGTACCAAATCTAATGACTACTGGATTTTAGATTCAGGAGCCACAGACCACATGACTGGGTCTTCGAAATATTTTTCTTCTTACACACCTGTTGCAGGTAATTTCAAAGTAAAAATTGCTGATGGTTCATTTGCCACTGTTGCCGGCAAAGGGCCTATACCCATATCTTCCAACCTGACTCTGAAAGATGTTCTTCATATCCCCTCTCTCTCTTATAATTTGGTATCTATCAGCAAATTCACACATGACCACCATTGCACATATAATTTTTGCTCCTCTCGTTGTGTTTTTCAGGATTTAACCTCGGGGGAGATGATTGGGGATGCTGAACAAACTGGTGGCTTATATCTCCTAAACACAAGACCTATGGGTATGCTAGATAGGAGAACATGTGTTGCTTCAACTTCAGTTTCTGAAAATAATGAAATGATGCTTTGGCATTATAGGTTAGGCCACCCTAGTTTCAGCTACTTAAAACTACTGTTTCCTAAGTTGTTTATGAATAAACAATTTTCACTCCTAAAATGTGAGTCTTGTGAATTGGCAAAGCATCATCGGGCTACATTTTCATCTCAACCATACAAACCATCTGCACCATTTTCTATGATTCACAGTGATGTTTGGGGACCCTCTAGAGTATCCACCCTATCCGGGAAACGTTGGTTTGTCACTTTTATTGATGACCATACTAGCGTATCTTGGGTGTTCTTATTAAAAGTTAAATCTGATGTTGCACTAGTGTTTAAACACTTTTATGCCATGATCCTAACTCAATTTCAAACTCCCATAAAGATTTTTAGAAGTGACAATGGGAAAGAATTCTTTAATCATGTGTTAGGGCAGTTCTTCTCTACCAATGGCATTGTGCATCAAAGTTCTTGTAGTTATACACCTCAACAAAATGGGGTAGCAGAACGGAAGAACCGTCATCTTCTTGAAACAGCTCGGGCCTTAATTGTTACAACTAAGGTTCCAAAATTTTTGTGGGGGGAAGCTGTATTAACTGCAGCATATCTAATAAATAGGTTGCCTACTCGTACCTTAAAATTCAGTATTCCCATTCAACAGCTCAATACACTATTTCCCAACTCTCGGTTAACCACCGATCTCCCTTTAAAAATCTTTGGCTGTGTTGCTTTTGTCCATAACTTCCATCCTCACAAATCCAAACTTGACCCTCAGGCACACCGTTGTATATTTGTAGGATACTCAACCCATCAAAAGGGATACAAATGCTATGATCCTACTTCTAAGAAAATGTATGTGTCTATGGATGTTACCTTTCTTGAAGGTACATCTTCCCACAGTCCCTCTCATCTTCAAGGGGAGAATCAAAGTCAAGATGAGGTTTTCTGGCCACAAAAAATTCTGATCCCTGAACCAACCACTGTCACACAGCCTGAAAATTAAAGGTTGGTGGGAAAATTAATTTACTTGTCCCACACTCGACCTGACATTGCATTTGCTGTGAGTTTGGTTTCACGATTCATGCATTCTCCTTATGAAGAACACCTAGAAGCTGCTTATAGGATTCTGAGATATCTGAAAGGGAGCCCCGGGAAAGGATTGTTTTTTGGTAAATGTGAGAAGATGGGCATTGAGGTGTTTACAGATGCTGATTGGGCTGGTTCTGTCTCAGATAGGAGATCTACCACAGGCTATTGTACCTTTCTCTGGGGCAATTTGGTGTCTTGGAAAAGTAAGAAGCAAAAAGTGGTAGCAACTAGTAGTGCAGAAGCTGAATTTCAGGCAATGAGCCATGGAATTAAAGAAGTTTTATGGCTCAAAATGTTGATGCAAGACTTGAACAGACCTGTTCTTCTACCTATGAAGTTGTATTGTGATAACCAGGCGGCTATTAGCATTGCTCAAAATCCTGTTCAACATGAGAGAACCAAGCATGTTGAAATTGATAAGCATTTCATAAGGGAGAAGCTAGAAAAGGGAATAATTTGCACCCTGTTTGTACCTTCAACTCAACAAGTGGCAGATGTTCTAACAAAGGGGCTACTACGACTACCATTTGATCGTCATATAAGCAAGTTGGGCATGTTAGACATTTTTGTTCCAACTTGAGGGGGAGTGTTGAAAGTTAATGTTATAGAATAAGAAGTGTTGTTGGCTTTCTTAGTACATAATTATGATTATAGGAGGGAATCTAGGAAAGTTAAAAGAATAAGAATTGATTCCTATAGTTGGTGAGTGTGGTTGGTAAGTGTGGTTGTTGGTGAGTTTGTTTGATGTATATATATCCATGTACAAATGGTATATGGAATATAAGTCTTTCCTCTCATTCTAGTTCAGTTTAACATACACCATTCGTGCCCTCATCTCAGCAAGTTGCTGATGTGCTGACTAAGGGACTAGTGAGGAAACAATTTGAAGATCAAATTTGCAAGTTGGGCATGATAGATATCTTTGCACCAACTTGAGGGGGAGTGTTGAAAGAATCGGAAAAATCTTCTAGAATAGGGCAAGGAGTGTTACTCAAGATATTTCCTTAAATCAGTATGGAATTTAAAGTAGAATAGGAATGAAGTCCTAAATTGTAGGTTCCCTGATTCTTAGAATTTCTGATTAGCATTATACCTTCTTTATAGGGTTAAAGACTATAAATCTGTATGTTACCATTGGAGTGAGGAATTTTTAAGAATCACAGTTTTTCCCCTTTCTGAATTTCTTCAATCCATCTCTGTGTATCACTTTCTGATCTGTGTATTTAGCCGTTAGTAATAGCTGTGATGAACTATTTATTGACTTTCCTGCTGTCCTCTCTCTGTTAATTTATTAATGTTTAGTTTCCTTGGTCCCTTTTATTTACAGCATGAGGTAAAGCTGATATGTTTCTCCCATTTTGTCACTTTCAGAAATCAGGAAATGCTGTTCTCGGGATCCCCTATGCTTTGGCCAGCCTTTCATTTTGTCAGTCTTTTAATTTGGATCTTCTTAAGTCCTCTGCAACACTAACACTAGCTGACTTATGGCTCTTGCTGGGATCAAATCATGCAAAAAGAGCTTTAGCCCTTTTACATAGTGCTTTTCCTTTGATTCTTGGCCATGGTGGTCTGGAACTTTGTGCTCGAGCGCATATATCAGAAGCAAAATGCTATCTAGCAGACCCGGCATTTTCTGGTATTTTTTGGCAACCTTTCTTCATTATTAATTCATTTACCTTGTCCTTATGACAATGGAATTTCTGGAATATGCAAATGCATCTGTTGCCATCACATTGCCCCAATTGTAGAGCTCTATGAACAAGATTTCCCCTTGGTATTTGTATAGTTCGTCGTCCATAATTTGAGTTTGGGTCATAGTTTGCAGTATCGCGATCTTACGTGGGATTGATTTGGGTGCAGGATCGGTATCGATAGGATCGAATCGTAGGATCTTACAATCCTACACGAAATATGCATGTATAAAATTACCGATAAAATATAAAAATTACTCTTATTTGAGTCATTTTGGCAAATTTTATAGTATCGGATAGAATCGGAAATAGGATCAATTTGGTGTTTTGGGATCGTAGTATCGTACGATCTTATGATACGTATTGCGATACTGCAAACTATGGTTTGGGTGTACTTGGCCACTGCTAATTTATGCTCCTTTTGTGCCATTGAGTTTATACTGCAACTTTTATGAGATTCCCTTCATCAAAGTTTCCAGACTTATGTTAGGACTACAGGTTGGAACTTATCTTACATGAGGATCTTTAGTGTCTAATTACAGATGAGAAGATAAAAAGTCTGTCCCTTTACAATATAGCTACAGCTCTGAAGTTGAAGAGACTCTTCCTAACTATTCTCTTGAATGATCTGCAAGATGTGCCACAGTAGAAAGAAACACACACAATGGCTTTCTGTTAATGTGCTAAAGTATTTTGGCCCTGGTTATTTGTTTAGTTCTTTGTCCATAACATGGGTTTGGGTACACTTGAACCCTGCTAATTTTTTCTCCTTTTGTATCACTGAATTTATATTTACTGGAACTTTTATGAGATTCCCTTGATCAAACTTTCCGGACCTGTGTTAGGACTATGAATTGGAATTATTGTTACGAGGACATATAGTTTCTGTGTACAGATGAGAAGATAATTAGTCTGTTCTGTTACAATATAGCTACAGTTCTGAATATGAAGAATATCGTCCTAATTATTCTGTTAAATGATCTGTAAGATGTACTACAGTAGAAACACACCCAATTGTAAGCATGCATACACATCAGACGCAACTTATGCATCCTTGGGCAAAAAAAAACTGAATTTCTGTAAACACATACTTCAAGGAAAACTTCATGGAAATCTAAAGCGTGTGATGGTCGCATATGGTGGCTATTTTTTCTACATAAGGTTTTCTTATGTTCCCTCATCTGAGTTTAGCAGAGTCAGAATATTCATGGTCTAAAAGCAGTACTTAAATCATCAAGCATAGACATTTTACATGGGTTCTTGCTCCTGCACGGCTCTCATCACTTTGTGCAATTGGCTAAAAACTGTTCTGTATGTCTACAAATAACCAACTCCTATAAATTGCTTAGTTTCATCTCTGTATATGGTCTAAAACTAAAATTACTTTGAGATTGCAATTCTTGGTTCAAGCATAGGACTCAAATTTTATTGGATTTAGTTTCACTCTTCAAGAAGTAGATTCAACGGGATGTAGCTTGATAGCTATCAGTCTTTTCTGCTTTAATATGTTTCAGATAATTGAAAATCCCTGTTTATCCTTAAACAAGAAGATATGAATCCCAGGTATGAAGACATCAAAGATTAAATTTTAGGTTATCGTTTAGAGTGACGTATAAGATCATTCCTGTCTTCATATCATTATATTGTTTTATGTATCTTGAGTTGTTGAAGGATTAGAAGTGCAGGAGTTCATGTAGGTAGATTCATAAGATTGTGCTTTTGTCAGATTATCCATTACTAATGATGATCAATTGACCCAATACATCTTGCTTTGTATCTTAATCAAATTTCTTTGTGCCTGGGTTATGTATTTGTTAATGACTTTGAGTATTTGTTGGCAGTTCCTGAAAATCCGGAGGTAGTGGTTGAACCATTAAAGCAAGCAACTGAAGCACTTCAACTATTGGAGGTCAGTTAAATCTTTTTATTGCATGAGTTGGTTCAATGAATTGTGGGTAGTTTTTCACTTCTTTGTTATGTTCTCTTGTAGTTGTTACAGTCATTTGCCTTGACTGAGGCTGTAAAGTCAATCATTAAGCCCAAATTCAGATCAGTCTTTGGTGCTAGTGGAATTTTAGTGATGAAATAAAGAAAAAGGAAGGAAAAATGAATTGCAAACAAAAGATGGGTGAAAGTTGAGTAAAATAGAAAAATAGTACCTTACTTTTTGACTATTTGATCTTTTTGTCCCTCACTTTCCAAAACATACTTTTTGGTCCCTCGCATTTTTTAAGATGGAATTTTTTTGTCCCTTACTAAGCAAACTGTACTTTTTGGTCCCTCCAAATTTTGAAGATAATCTTTTTAGTTCCTTGGCCGCAACTCATTTTTATCAGTTCAAATGAACACCTGATGGGCATAAGTAAGAGAATGATAAGGTAGAAAAGGAAGCACGTATCATCTTAAACTCACGTGAATTTAATGGCTCAATATAAATATATGCATTTTTTTTTTTTTTTTACCATTCCACCCTTTTATTTATGTTCATCATGATTTTCTTTTAATAAGGAAATGGATTGTAGCCAGCCAAGGGATTAAAAATATTATTTTTAAAAACGTGAGACTAAAAAGTACATTTTGAAAAGTGATGACAAAAAATATCATTTTATAAAATTGAGGGACCTAAATGTACGTTTTGAAATAGGAGGGACAAAAAGATCAAGCAAATAAATGTGAGGGACCATTTTTCGTATTTTACTCAAGAAAGTCTGCTATGCTATAAATACTTTCCTTTAACTACTTTTTTTTTTTTTTTTTCTTTTCTAAATATCTGTCTATTGTTTTGTTGAGCATGCTTTTCTTCTTGGGCAATTCCTAATGTAAAAAAGGTCTGAAACTTAATTCATGAGATTGGAGCATAAGTGCCACAACCAAACACTCTCTTTACTTGTAGGTAAAAGTAAACATGAACTTTTGTTGTCTCAATATTGTCATGAAACTTTCCCAGACAATGCCATTCAAACTTTCCCATGCTGCAGAAGATCTTGCAGTCTCTTGATCTCATCTCTAGTCCCCACACAACCCTTCTCTCTGTTACCAATTTTGGTGTCCAAAACTTTTGGCATTAGGGGAAATTGATCTACAAATGCTAGAGTCTTATCAATATTCTAAAACTGTATTCTCCTGATTAGGCTCATTAAAATTTTAACCTCTGAATGAACAATGCTTCTGTAGAACTTCCCTAAATTCATGAACTATAACATTCTCACTCACTTCACATTAGGTTCCTCTTTTAAAGAACACTGTCTGCTTCCTTCTTGGCAAATTCATTGTATTCAGGAAAAGGTTTGAAACTTAAAAGCAACTTTGAAGGTCTTGCAGCTTTAAAGGGAACAATATTTGCAGAAATTTCATCTTCTACCTGAGGATTAGTAACCATGTTAATGCATTCAATTTTATCTTCTGTTTCCTTAGATGCTGTTGTTTCTTGGCGTTTCTTCATAGTTTCTGCATTTTGAGGCTTCAAACCAATTTACTTGTTACTGAAGTTGAATGAATAGGTGTTCACTATACCACCATGCTCCACTTCTCAAGCATTTCATCCCCAGATAATATGTGCAACTGTCATGGGAATGACATTACACCATATCTAATCAGGATATGCCTTGATGTTTCTGCTTAATCAGATAATATATGAAAAAATGGCGGTTATTGAGTAAAAATAGGGTAGCACGGTGCATAGAAGCTGCCTCATGTGCAGTTATGAACATTTCAAGAATGGAAATTTGACTGCAGAGCTCCCGAGTGCAAGGAATTACCTTCAGCTCATTTAAAGCTAAGCTTGAAGCCTGAAATTCACAACCAGATAATACCTTGTGAATTGTTCTCAATTTGGAGAGCGAGCTAGTTGAAAGCATTTGGTAGAATTCGTGGGGTATCATCTGGTCACGAATTTTGCCGTTTAGCTTGAAGCAAGCTGAAGCCATCTCGTGGCTCTGAGGAGCCCTTTGATGAAAATTTCAGTTCTAGAAATATATTTGTATACTCATTAACCGTCAAAGCTGGTATTATCGAGGCAAATAGTATATTTTCGACCGCAGTTTCATCTCTTCCCAACCGAAACTCATACCATGTCCAGCAAGTTGCATATACAAGTTCAAGAAAACTTAAAGAGGATATATGTAATGGAACGTGCAAGGTTCCTGTACAAAATATTTGTTGTTTTTGCGCGTTTTCTATCCAGATACTCTGTTTTCTATCTTTGTGCTTAAATGCTTGTGCTTACAGACATTGTTTCTTGCTTACAGTATCATGAGCTGGCAGCTGAAGCTTTTTACTTGCTGGCAATCGTATATAACAAATTAGGACTCTTGGAAGAAAGGGAAGAAGCATCAGCTTCGTTTAAGGAACACATTTTAGCTCTTGAAAATCCCAAGGACAAGGAAGAATATATTTCCAGTTTGTTGTGAAGGTAAAGATACTGTATTATTTCACTGTGAATGCGTTTCTGCAAATCAAATCCCCCACATACGGGAATTGAGGTATAGCCCAGCGGATAGTTCCGCTGATCAACATCCCACATGATGCAGGCTCAATTTTCATCCGGGGTGAAAAATGTAATAGGGTGGGGTCTAGTGAGCCCCAAATTCCAGAAGAAAAAAAAGAAAAAAACCCCACATCCATTTCTTGTTGTAAAATTTATATTAGTTTAGACTATCCTTTTGGCGTGACGAAAACATCTGATTCTGTTTCTAGTAATTATATTAAATGTTTTAGGAATTAAATATAATCTTGTAAATATTTGCATTGTTTCGTGAACCAATTATTTATTTATTTACTTGGGAAAAGTACCTGTACATCCCGCCCCACAACTCTTTGCCAAAATACTTCCCAATCCCTGTGGTTTCCGGAAAATACAATGACAGCCATTAATTGTTACGGAATTGTTATCAGCAGGTCACCTTTTACTATTTGTAAGCTACTTTTTAAAATTTTATACGTGAATTTACATTTTTGCCTTTTATGGTTTCTAACTTTATAAAAAATTACCTAACTTTTTTAATTATGGGAAAATCGCCTTGACTGGGCGATTTTCTCTGGGAAAATCGCCTGGCCGGGGCAATTTTCAGGCGATTTTCTCAGAGAAATCGCTTAGACTGGGCGATTTCCTAGATAAAATCGCCCCGGCCAGGCAATTTTATCTGGAAAAATCGGTGTCCTGTGGCTATTTTCTCTAAAAAAAACGCCACAGGACGGCGTTTTTTCCAGATTTTCCCGGTCATTCGTCGGAAAATTGTTTTTCCTGCGAACGACCACTAAATTTTCGAAAAAATAATTTTTTTAGGGAAAATCGCCCAGACCAAGCTATTTTCCCAGAAAAAAACGCCTTGCCTAGGCGATTTTCCCTGAGAAAATCGCCTGTAATGGGTGATTTTCCCAGATAATCTCCTGGTCTGGGAGATTTTTTCTGAGTTAAAAAAGTTGGGTAAATTTTTTTTTTATAAAGTTAGAAACTATCAAGGGTATATTTGTCTTTTTACCACTTAAAATTTTAAAAAGTGTAATGTGTTTAGTAAAATGATACATGTAAATAACATGCCCCAATTGTTATTGAAATTACAAATTGGCACCTCTGACGTCAGTTGAAATATGTATTTAAATGACCCAAATACTCTTTAATGTTGTGAGGTGCCAATTAACGAAGTTGGGGCGGTGGCATGAGAATTGATTCATAGGATATGTTGTTTTTTTTTCTTTCTTTCAAAATCAAAGATGTTTCATTAATTTTAAAAGGTAGAGATAAATAAAATTTGCCTAATGACAATCGTTGTCATCATTAGAAGTGCTTCATACACAATCGATTTATCTACTTTCCTAATTATAAGATCTGAATATGTTGTCCTTCAATTGTCAGGAAATACAATTATTATGTTATGTTATGCTACGCGAATGACCATAAAGTTTGGGGGAATTAATATTTTTCACCCTGAGATTTGAGTCAATTACAAGATTATTCTCTTAGTTTGGTTAAATAATAAAAATTTCCCTTCATCGGTATGCAAATTACATAGCTTGGAAATTCTGATAAATTACAAAATCGTCTTTTTTATTTGGTTAAATAACAAAAATCTACAGACCGGTTGGCAAATAACACCCCCCTGAGGTTCCGGTAAATTACAAAAAGATTATCCTATTTTGGTTATAAATTGACATAATTCAAAACCGAATGATGACATAAATAGCAATATATTTGTGATGTCTAAATTACTTGTTGGTTAATTATGATGTAATCATAATCAAATATGGTTTTGGTGGGAGATGTTCTTATCCTTTCATGATCAATAGTCGCTTTTGGATTTAATTTTCACTTTTCAGTGCTTTACGTAGGTGGTTAGCAAACTCATGTGGTGGATCAATTGTGTTAGCATAGACAATATTTTAAACATAGTCATTGTAAACAAGATATGAAAAAAATATTTAAATTATATTTATTTTGTGATCATTTAACGAAAAATATTTTCTCAAAAAGAATCTATATCCAATTACACTCTTTTTTTTTTTTTTTTTTTTTTGTACTGAATTCAAATTTTTTATGTTTGATTTAGTTTATTTCTTCGAAAAATCCCATTTTTTCACTAAAAAAAATTTATATCCAAACGCCTTTAATTCTCTTCAAATTTAAATTTTAAAATATAAAAAATCTAAAATTACATTCACGTAATTTTAAAAAATAATCTAATCACTACATTTTTTTATTCTCTTTCCTACATAATTTTCCATAAAAAAATTTTCTCCCCAAATATAAAAGTTCTCTATTTAAATTGCAATCCAAACATAACCTTAAAATTTCCTTGAAAATCTCACTTGTATTTTCAAAAAATAACTTCATCATTACACATTTCTTTTTCTTTACAAATTACCAGAAACAATTCCCTCAAAAAAACTATTCCCTCCTCAAAACAAAATTTTTTTTCAATTTAGTCACAAAACAAATAGACCCTTAATTACCCTTGCTTGACCCTAGATAGCATCTATATCAGCGATATGTAATACTCCTTTCGTTCCACTGAATTAGTCAAGTTTTACAAATTTACAACATTTTGATGTTAATGTACAATATTTGAAATAACTAATTTGACACAATTTACTTCATTCATGTTCTTACTTTTTAAGTGTGACTTAGTTATGGACCACATAATTATATTAGTAAATGTAAAAAAGTACAAATTTGAAATTAAACTTTTTTATTGGAACAAAAATATTATGAAAGTGAATTCTTCTCATAAATTGAATGGAGTATAAAATTAATCCTTATCATTTGAATTCATTAGATGCAAGTATGCAAATATATTTCTTCTATCTTTATTTTTTCATATCCTCCCAATAATTTCTTCATTCACTACACTCTCCTTCTTTTCTTCATTTTTGACATATTTTTTCATTTTCAAATATTATTATAATATACTTTATCCGATTCAAAATGAAAATCATTTTAAAGCCTTTCAAACAAATTAAGAAATTTATTTAAATGACAAGAAAAATTTTAACTATTGTAATTTATACTACTAGGAGTATTGTAATTTTAATCGAATTAATACCCAACATATGTCAACAACTCCAATTAATACTCTTTCTGTCTCACTCAAAGAGTACTCCACTTTCAAAAAAAATATTGTCTCATTAACAGAGTTTGCTTTGAATTTATTTACATTACATACTCTTACTAACAATGTGTGGCGCATAATTAACCCTTATTTATAAAGTAATAATATAAATAAAAATATGGTATTAAATTATTAATTTTAAGTGTTATATATCGCAACTCATAATAAATAAGTTGTATATTTTTAAAAGTGGATTTTTGAGTGATATAGAGAGAATATGTTTTATTTTGTTAAAATATCATTTATTTTGAAGATTATTATTCTCTTTAAAATGACTTTTGTTATGGACAAGGTATAATTTAAATCTTATGGATATGCTTGAAAGTTATCACAACTTTATCATGTGCATACCTAATCTCAACAAACTTTAAAAATATTTCCAAGAAAAAAGAAGGAAGACATTAAAAAGAAAATCAATTTATTTTGTTTTGGCATAAGAAACCAACCTGGAATGGACAACTTACTCCAAAATTTTTAAAAGTATTTCAGATATAGAATTATTTAAATTTATTGTGCTACTTCATTTATATAATTTTAATATAGACATTTCTCCATAAAAGATTATCTTTTATTATTTTTATTTTAGTTCAAACAGTGATCAAATTGAAAACTTGAATTCATTTATTTAGTTTTTTAAATTTTGGTGAACCGAATTTAAGTTTATTATTTGAATAATATTAGAAAAAAAAATCTATATCCACTTGGATTATCTATAAATTTGATAATTCATGAGGAAAAAAAAAAATTGATATATGAGACTTAACGTAAAGCACTTCTCTACAAAATTGAGGATAAAAGTGCTGATGTGTAAACAATGCCGTGTCCTAATTCATTCACCAAAAAAAAGGAAATTGAAAAACCAAAATTCACCTAGAGGAGCCAATCAGATCCTTACACGTACCCTCATGCATACCGAAATTGAATTATTTATATTTATTTACGTGTTAGAACCCGAAGCACGCAGTCACACACTCCCGCCCAGTCACGGCTGCTTACTTTGTCATTATACTCACCTCAGCTCACCAAACTTAGAATGGTGACTCCTCCCGCCACCGCCACCAACGGCGACGGAGAGATGGCGCCGGATTCAGAAACTAATTTCAAGCTCGTGGGTTTCAAGAATTTCGTCCGGGCAAACTCGAAGTCCGATTTATTCACCGTGAAACGCTTCCATCACGTGGAGTTCTGGTGCGGAGACGCCACCAATACTTGCCGCCGGTTCTCGTGGGGTCTCGGTATGCCGATTGTGGCGAAGTCCGACCTCTCCACTGGGAACTCCGTTCACGCTTCGTATCTCCTCCGCTCCGGTGAACTTCATTTCCTCTTCACTGCTCCTTATTCGAGTACTATTTCGAACCCTTCTTCAGCTTCTATTCCGTCTTTTGCCGCCACCACTCACAGCGCCTTTACGGCCTCTCACGGCCTAGCGGTGCGGGCAGTCGGAGTAGAAGTCGCTGATGCTGAAGCCGCTTTTTCCGTGGCGGTGTCTCGCGGGGCGAAACCCGTTTTCGCCCCTGTTTCACTGAACGGTTCTATGTTGATTGCGGAAATTCACTTGTACGGGGACGTTGTTTTGCGGTTGGTTAGTCATAAGAAGGAAGAAAACTTGATTTTCTTACCTGGGTTTGAGGCAATTGAGGATGTAAGCACTTCTTTTGCAGAGCTGGATTACGGGATCCGCAGGCTGGACCATGCCGTCGGAAATGTACCGGAGCTGGGACCCGCGGTGGAATATGTTAAAAAGTTTACCGGGTTCCATGAATTTGCTGAATTTACAGCTGATGATGTTGGGACCGCCGAGAGTGGGTTGAATTCGGTGGTTTTGGCTAATAACGATGAGAATGTTTTGATGCCTTTCAATGAGCCTGTTTATGGGACAAAGAGGAAGAGTCAGATACAGACTTATTTGGAGCATAATGAGGGCCCTGGGCTGCAGCATTTGGCATTGGTGAGTGAGAATATATTCAGGACGCTGAGGGAAATGAGGAAGAGGAGCGGGTTGGGAGGTTTTGAGTTTATGCCGTCTCCACCGCCTACTTATTATAAGAACTTGAAGAATAGGGCTGGAGATGTGTTGAGCGATGAGCAGATTAAGGAATGTGAGGAACTGGGGATTTTGGTGGATAGGGATGATCAGGGCACTCTGCTTCAGATCTTCACCAAGCCTGTGGGAGACAGGTATTTGCAATCTTTTGAGGAAGTCATGAATTCTTTGATGAGTATTTAAATTACAATATGCTTTGGTTCTAATAGTTGTGCAAATTATTGTTTTCGTATTATCATGTGGAATACTTATCGTGGAAAGAGTGTATTTTGGTAGGTTTTAGTATTCTGTGTTTTATATTTTTGCAGAAAGGTCATACTTTGGTCAGTGTTCTTGCTTAAACATAGTCTATATGGTGAACAAATATCGAATTTAGAAGCAATATTTGATGCCTAATCAAGATTTCTGGGGTTTATTGATATTGAATTGGCTGCTTATCAGAATGGCTTCTACAATCAACATTATGAACATTCTAGAACTTGTCAAAACAGGGCCTGTTCTTTATGTTGGTTTGAAACCATGTTTGAAACTTAGTTTTGAAAAAATTAGTTTATAATCAATTTTCATCAATTCTAATATAACTTTTTACTATTCACCCATACCTTTTTATATTTTTAATACACTTTTACATTATAAAATTATTTTTCCAAAACCAAGTTTTAAACGTTGTTTCAAACACAAAATAAAGAACATGCTTGAAAACTCATAATGAACATTTAAGATAACTTCATATCAGCTATAAAGGGAACTCTATTGTGTCTGCAGCTTGGAAATAGTTTTTGTTCCAATGGTTTCCTGCTCTATATGTTTTTCTCCTAGGATTACTGTGTATTTTGTGTTACAGATGTTGAGTTCGTCTATGAAATTTTTTCCTTTTTGACCGCCAGGTCTTATATGGTTTCTTCTTGACTCACCATATCCATTTTCTTGACCTTCCTTTTGAGCCTTAGTATACATGATTTGTTTCTTTGAATTCACAAATGATTCTTTTTTCATAGTACATCAATACATTGTTATCTGAACAAGAAGGTTCTGATCGATATAATCGCTGCTTTGCCTGATTATGAGCTTTACTATGGGTGTTACCAATTGTTTAGCTATCATTAAATGTTGTGTAATAGTAGTATTGTTAACTGGACAACAGTGCTATAATGTCAATGTGCTTTTAACTTGTAGAGAAACTTGTTGGAAGGTGTGTGTTTGATTATCATTGGTGTAGCCTGAAAAAACTGTTCATCATTCTAAACATGTACTCTAATCTGGTCAGAGCTTCAGTGATGTAAAATGAAAAAAAAATCTGAAGGGATGTTTGGCTTTAGCCACATTGTTATTTCCCCTTGTACTTAGATACTGTTTAGATACAGTTGGAATTTAACTTAAAACATCACATATAACTCTGGAAGAGATACTCTTTCTTTTTAAGGCCTATTCATTTGGCCAAATCAATTTTGAATGTGCACAATGATCGAACACTGATATGGATCCAAAAATCACAAGAAACTTAACCGTTTCTGAATCACAAGATACAAATCGAAACATGACTTGTTATACGAGACGAGGGAGTATTGTTTTTCTTTGTCATCCTATCTTGGTTCTGTTTTAAGTTTGTTGGGATTTCAAAAGTGAAACTAAACGGTTCTTTCTTTCCCATTTTTGCAGGCCTACAATCTTCATAGAGATCATTCAAAGAGTGGGATGCATGATGAAAGATGAGAGCGGGAAAGATTACCAGAAGGGTGGATGTGGAGGATTTGGGAAGGGGAATTTCTCCGAACTCTTCAAATCCATCGAAGAGTATGAGAAAATGCTTGAAGCTAAACAAACTGTTCAAGCTACCGCTGCATGATCCTATGTATGATGTATCTCTAAATATATGGTGATGGTGTCTCAGGATTCTGTGTCTGATTTGTAATGCTGCTACTTATTTGGACAACAAATGTTATAATAAGTCGACATGATATTTCAAAAAAAAAAAAAGGGTCGACATGAAATTATATTTAACCCCCTCGAGATTCGGTGAAATTACCATATCCACCGAGGTTTTGAAATTGAAAAACTATCATTACACAAAATGTTTTTAAAATTTCCAAATAACAAAAGCACCTTTGAGGTTTGTTTTCATTTTTTCAACTGATAGGGGTGGCACTAATTTGACCAAACTAGGGGTTAATTAGTAACACAAACTTCAGGAAGGTACTCGTAACTTTTTAACACCTCAGGGGTTTAATGGTAAAATGGTAATTTGGGCCACAAACTATGATGGACAAATGTTGCATTTGTGCACCTTGTATAAGGTTCAGAATAAAAATCATCTTCGAGTTTTTCAAATAAATTAAAAAATTATTAAGAATTCATTTAAATGATAATAAACTTATTAACTATTGTAATTTAATACTGTTAGAAGTTTTAATTAATTTGATACTACTACGATATTTAAGATAATTACTAAGTCATTTATTTTGAAAATTATTATTCTCTCTAAAGCGAATTTTGTTTAGGATCGGAGAGAGTATATTTTATACATTATAATACTTTTTCATCATTCCAAATTAATTTTTTTAACTTTTAATTACACATTTCGATATTTTTAATACACTGTTTATACTAAAAAATTCTTTTCAAAAACCTGTTTTCTCATAACGAATCGGTATTAAAATATTAACTATTAACCCCAAGCCCAAATTTTATTTATTTATTTATTTTTGGATAGAATGGCCTTTGATTCCATTCGTATGATCTCTTAAAATTAACGAAAATGTTATTTGCAGTAACATTTTTACTATTCACAAGAACATTTTCCTATGAAAAATCTAGAATACCCTTTAGGCTTAAAAAACAAAAAACTTTATAAATACTCCTGCAAAGAAAAGGGAAGCAGAAAGAATTGCCTTAAAGTTCTCTGCTCTGTGGAGAAAAAAGGAAGCACAAAATCGGTCAAATCGGATAAAAGTCCAGACGAATCGGATCGTCAAAGGTGAGTGCCTAAAATTTATATTTGTTTCGTTCATATTTTGTTCGTTGTTTTGATTAATTTGTTTATAATTTGTCCGGGTTTTTTTTTTTTTTTTGCCTGGATTTGTTTTTGTTTTTTTGCTGGGATTTGCGATTATCCAGCTGTTTTTGGCTGGATCTGTAAAATTTCAGCCGAGGAGACGGCTTCCTCGACCGGAATTTCAAGGAAATCCCGCCAGTTTTCGGCCAAAATCTCGCCGGAGACCGGCAGGATTTAATTTGAGAATCCCGCCACGGCGGTATTTTGGAGGAAAATACCGCCTCCAGAACACCACCGTTCTCTGGCGGTGTTATGTGCCAAAACACCGCCCGGGGCCCCCAAAATACAGCCGGAGGCCGGCGGAATTTTTTCCGTTGCCGGAAAAAATACAGCCGACCACCTGAGGTTTTTTTCCGGCGACGGTTATTTTTCGGCGGCCTCCGGTGGTATTTTTTCCAATATTTTCCACCCGAAATGGCCGAAATTTGCACAATATTTTAAATTTTTTAATCTTTAATTTTGTTCTTGTTCCTTATATATTATCAATTATTTTCATATTGATAATTGAGTCTTTATATTATTGCAGATAGCAGAAACATTTAAAAAATTGAAATTAAAATTATCTAGAACCAAAAAGGAGGGCAATTTGCAAATTGTTGAAGACAATGAGGCAACAAACTCCTCCTCTGAAGAAATAGTTGGCCGAATACCTCCCATTGCATCCGAGCGCCAGAGAAGGGTGCTAGGAAGAGCGCAAGGTTCTTCTCGGTTTTTAAATGCGGCGGCGGCTAGTAACATTGATTACGGTGATACTGAATTTGCACCACAATACATTGGAGATGCGGATGAGGAGGAAGCTAGGGAACATGCTGAACAAGTTGAGAGGAAAATATCTCAGTCGCAGGGGTACATGGAATCCATGAGCTTGGGTCCGATATCTGCCTCTGTGTTTGCTGACGCAAGCCGAATTGCAAGTCACATTCAGGCATTTTCCTCCGGGGACTGGAAGCTCCTCCGCGCAAATGTGTCCGTCCGCCGCCACCATCACTGGCCAACCTTCGTTCCTCGTTACATCTTCAATATATCAACAATTCATTCAAAATTTTAAAACACTTTAAAACAGTATAAGATCGTCTTTAAAATTAGATTTTTATTAACACGCTAATTATATTAAATTATAATGTGGCATCAACCTCTTTTAAGTTTTTCCACCATAAACACATAGTAGTCAAACTTCCGATTTTATGATTTTACTATCCAAATTTACTAAAATGATCCGGACTCTAACTATAAATATACTTTTAATGAATTATCGTGAAGTTTATATAAACTATAATATATATGTTGGAAAACTTAATATCTGTCATTATATGAATAATTAATTAATTAAATTTATTGAAAACTACAAATTAATTAAGTAGACTAAATTACCCTCGAGTGTGCCACATTAGTTTAAATATTGATAAATTATATACAAACTTACAAATACAATAAATTTGAGAAAACCGTATAGTTAATTATATAATTAATGAGCAATATATTTCAAATGACTAATAAATTACAATTTTTTCACTTTTTGGTCGGATCTATCACGATCTGATTCAATCCTACACTTAAAATCGGTGTCATGTGGAAACTCAATCCTGATTACCTTGCATAAACATTACATGTTTGCATCTGGAATTACTAATAGAATACCTTGATCCCAAACCCTCCTCCCCCCACCCTTCATCACCATCATCAAATTGTCACTAAAGGCCGAAGTCCAACCTGATTGCTAAAATTTGACTAGAATTCCATAAAAGAAAGAGAGGGCTATCGTTAATTGATCGATGGATTGTTTTATCAGAACCAGTCGACTGGTAGTCTAACCAATTGGTTAATCAATTTTTTTTGAAACTTTTCGTCCGCGTAAAATTATAAATTTTGGAAAAGGTAACCAATACAACTTGAAAAAAAGATTTCTCTTCACACACACACACACACATATATATATATATAAAGGGGATTTTTCTTCAACACAAGGGAATAGAATAAATTTGAGAATGAGAAGACCACCGAATATGATGGCAAGAAGAACTATTGCAGCAGCAACAACAGAAAATATCTTCATGATATCTGTCTATCTCCTGCAAATTTTTTTCTTTTTTTTTTTTTTTTTTTTTTTCTTTCTTTCTTTCAGTTGTAGTGTGAAAACTAAAGGTTAAGGTGCACTTATTTATAGGAATTAATGAGCCTGTGAACGAATATTTATGTACTCATAGTACTATTTAATTTGTAATTAATACTAAAAATTATGTTGTAAAATATTATATTAAAAATCATTAATTAATACTCCTTCCCTTAGGGGTTGTTTATTTGGGGTTTTAATTGGGTGAATGACTTATTTAGATGGACTTATTCGGGTTTTTAAAAAAAATTCTCCACCCAAACACCAAACCATTTAAAGTAAAAAGCAAACCAAACCAAACAATTTAAGCCATGGCTTATTTGGTTTGGGCCACATAAGCTAAATAAAATTAAACAATTTAAAAAAATATAGAAAAAAACATATTAATTATCCAAAACATACAAGTAGTAAAACACCAAAAAGATGAACCTTTTGAACATGAACAATCAGTCAATCACAAAATTTTCTTCAAAATAATAGTCTAAAAGAATTATCGGTCAATATTATATATATATATATATATGTATATATATTATCTTATTTGGTTTATTTGGATTGAGACTCAAATATAATTCCAAACTATTTAACATTTAAGAATTCGGATGCAGTCATTCACCCGATTTGAAAACCAAATAAGTCAATCTATTTAATTTACAAGGTTTGGATTGACTGGCTTATTTGGAGTGGCCATTTAATGAGCACCCCTACCCTCCACCCCTTAAAAAAGTATTATTTTTAAAATATTTTTTTATGATAATATGCTTATTTTAAATGTTATACTTAATCCCACAAAAATTATATTTGTTTATGTTCGGTTTCTTTTAATTTGGAATGGAATTCATGAAATCATTTGATTTTTATTATCATTTGTATCTTTGCCGGAATATATAGAAGGTAAATTGTTCTGGTACATAAATTTGAAAATCTACTTCTTGACGCCGGTGTAGTAAATTAATACGCAATTTACTTTTATCGGTTAATTCATTAATGCCGGGAGTAAAATTTCTGTAACAAAAAGTTAATGCAATCATCCTTACGAAGGAATTCCTAGCATAGTTGTCGAAATGTGATGCATATTTTATCTCGAAAATTAAATATTTATGTATCACACTTTTGGGTTACCATAACGTTAAGTGAATAATGTGACATTATCTCATAATTACATTTGGCAGTCTGAGTTTTAGTTGTCCACTAAATTTTTACCATGTACTCCCTCCGTTCTCAAATAAGTGATCATTATAAAAAAAAATTTTGTTCCCAAATAAGTGTCCCTTTACATATTTCAATATAAAATTTTTAAAATTCTAATATTACCTTTAATTAATTGATCTCATTTAATGATATTAATTACACTGTCATTTTAAATGCACATACATTACACACATTCTCATTTAAAATGTAGATAAATGAGAAAACATAAATAGAGATAAATGAAGAAATTCATTCATCTCTTTAATTTGAATAGTTTTTCTATGATGACCATTTATTTGGAATGGAGGTAGTATATACCATATTAGTCACTATGCGATCTTACTGTAAATTTTCATTGAATGTATCATCACTCTAGTCAAATTAAACAAATTTATCTTATTAGGTTGTTTTATTACTATGAGGGGTTAAGTTTGTACAATTTTAAAAACGTTGATGACAATTTCGAACCAAAAGAAAGAACAATGATAAAGTTGAACCATGTCAAAAAATTGTTACGGGCAAAAGTGTATCTTTATCCTAAAATTTATAGGAGACACTTGTAGTAGTTACCTAAGAAGTTACACATTTATTATTCACAAAATAAATAAAGAAAAAGAAAAATAAAAGAAGAAAAAGCATACTAGCTATTAGTTGGTTAATTAGTTAAACCGGTAGCCGGTTGTATTTTTTCTCAAAACTCTCTTTCTTACTTTTTTTTTTGTTTTCTATTTGAGAAGAAAGCAATTGAACGAAAAGAAAAATAAAAGAATGAAAAGTTACTGTTGGTTAATCAGTTAAACCAGTAGCCGGTTGCATGTGAGTGAATTATTTTTCTGCAGAGATCTTATTCTTCACCATTTTTTTTTTCATTTGTGGAGAAAACGATTTTTGAGAAAAATTGCTTTCTTCACAAAACCAAGTCGTCGGGTTGCTCTCGCGGACGCGGACTTTGTAGTACCAATGGGTACGAATGGATACGCACTAAATTGCATGTATCAATCTCTCATTTACACTATTCCAACTTGAAGCACCGAAGTGCGATCATCATCCAAATCAGATGTTTGTTAACACGGTTGGAAAAATTTGATCCTAAACCCAACATCCTCATCCATTGGTCCAGGTCATGAGACTATTTTTGAATTGTCACTCATCAAACTCATCTTTATTGTCGGATTTTTGATCATCATCGAACTCATTATGTTCATAGTAATAAATAGGCTCGGCCGTGCCCACGTGCGCATGGCCCCCATTTGGTTCTCCCATATACCAGTCATGATTTATTTATTTATTTTGTGGAACGGTGTCAATCCACTAATTAATTTGGAAAAAAAAAATTAAAAAGTTGGAAAACATATGTGAGTTAATTGTAATAAACAATCTCAAATTTTACTGTGATTGTAAATTGCCCTTTAAACTTTTTATTTTTGTAATCAAACCCTAAACTTTCAATTTGTTGTAATACAAGAAAAAATTATTCTGAACTCTAAAAATTCTTCATAAAAATACTAAATCACCCTCTTAATACCAATTCTATTGTATAAATCTTGTAATTTTGTTGAAAGATTAAGTGATTAATTAGGTATTTTTATGAAATTTGTTTTTTAAATGAAGACTAACATTACGTACTTTGTAAAAAATTGAAAAGTTTAAGGGGTTGATTACAAAAATAAAAAGTTTAAGGGTTTGATTACAAAAATAAAAAATTCATAGACAATTTACAATCAATGTAAAGTTAAATGGGTATTTTTACAATTAACTCAACATATATTCATAGTGTGTTTTTTTTTGGAAATTTACTGAGCCCCACTCCTACATTAACCTATCCAAGTGAGAGTCTATCCACAACATGTGAGATAATACCCAGCGAAACTACCGCTGAACTAAACCTTTACACCAGACATATATTCACAGTTGAAATTCTTAAAAGTTGTAAATTTGGCAATCCTACCTTTATTGAATATTTTTTCAAACCAATAAAATATGAATTTAATTCTAAAAATAAAAATAAAAAGGAAATGCAAATGTAAAACAAATATTATTATAGTCAATGATTCAAACCAAAGACATCACTTAATTAATAATTTCAACACTTTCTTCTTCTTCTTTTTCTCTCTCTCTTTTTTTTTTTTTTTTTTTGCATAAACCCATGTGTTGATGAAACACAAGTACACTAAAATGAACGTTTTAAATGATTAAGGGCCTGTTTGGTATCACGTTTTCAAAACGTATTTTGAAATCACTTTTGTTTTATAATAGTTTTTTATCATTCCCAATAAATCTTTTTATATTTTCAATAAACTTTTTTATATTTTCAACACACCTTTTTACATTCTCAACACACTTTTAATATTATAAAATCAAAAGTGATTTCAAAACACAATTTGAATCACGATACTAAAGATGCCCTAATGAATTTAAAGAACAATCCACTTTGCAGCAAAAGAAGCATTCACATTTGACGTCATATTGGCAGAATCCATGAGCATTGGCCCGATTCTGTCCTCTATGTTTGCTGACGCAAGCCGAATTGCAAGTCTGATTCAGGCATTTTCCTCCGGAGACTGGAAGCTCCTCCGCGCAAATGTGTGATTCCGCCGCCGCCATCACCGGCCAAACTCCGTTCCTCGTTACATCTTCAATATATCAATTAATTAATAAAGGAAAACGTAGATTAAAAACATCTGCAATTTTTTATTTTTATCTTTATCAACACACTTATTATATTGAATTATTATACCACATCAACTTCTTTTAAGTTTTTTCACCATAAATATCACGCATTTACACGTAGAATTATTAATAAAATATCTTGTTGTCGAGTTTATATCATCTGTACAGAAAAATACATGTGTATCCACTATCCACTAACATTTAATAAGGGAAAAAAATATATAATTTTCTTATTGAATGTGAGAAGATACATCTGTATGCTAGATAGAGATACATGTGATATTCTCTCATTGGCTATGTTTATACGGATTTATTGGGGGGTTAAAATTTTTTTTTGGAAGGATTTGTATTATAGAAAATTATGTCGGAAATAAACAATGATGATGTTATTTTTGAAATAATGTGAGTGTGATTTTTGTGAAAAAATTGAATTTTAAAATTAGAATTTAGTGAAAAATAAAAGTGTTTGGTTGTAGAGATTTTTGTTTTTCTTTGAAAAAAATGAAGTTTTCCCTAAAAATGGATGAAAACAAACAGAGCTTAAGGCCCAAAATCCAACCTAAGAGTTAAATTTTGACTTCGATTTCAATGAAAGAAAGAGAAGGTTTTCAGTTAATCGGTTTACGATTGATAGATCATATAACCGGAACCAATCAATCAATAGTTTTATCTATCGGTTAATCGGTTTTGGCAAAATTTATTGTCAGCATGAAATTGTATGTTCAGAATGATGGCAAAAAGACTCTCCTTGAAAAATAATATAAGAAGTCGAAAGCAAATTTAAACTAATGCACTATAATTCACCAATTACAAAATCTCAACACAAGAATAGAATAAATTTGAGAATGAAAGACTGCCGAATATGATGGCAAGAAGAATTATTGCGGCAGCAACAACAGAAAATAGCCTCATGATTTCTGTCTATTTCCTTCAAATTCCTTTTCTTTCTTTTTTTCTTTTTTTTTTTACCCTCTCTTTTAACCAAGTTGTAGTGTGAAAAAATGGTTAAGGGTGCACTTATTTATAGGATTGAGCCTGTGAAGTGTGAGCGAATATTTATGTACTCATATAGTACTATTCGTTAAAAATTATTATGCAAATTGTTATATAGAAAATAATTAATTAATACTCCCTTCACTCCTTGGCTATGAATAATTGTGTTTTTCTCCATGTTTATGGTGTTTTCTTACTTTGCGATGGAGATTTTCTCCACAGCTATAGTGATTTTCTCCTTGGCTATGGTGATTCTATTCATCGTAGCTACGGTATATGAGTCATTGGTTATGATTATATTCATTGTCATGGTGTATGAAGATGGTGTTGAAGATTCAATCTCGAAGAAGCTTTCATTAGTAATTAGTGACAGGTCTGTTACCGTCGGCACGAGATTTGTTCAATTTTATATTTCTATTATGTTTAGATTTATATTAGGTATAGATTTACAATTTAGTAGATCAGATACATTGGTGTGGTGTGTCAGATATGATAAAAGTCATATCAAATAATTTGTTATCAGTTGTATTGACTGTTTCTTGATCTTCTATTGGCAATCACCGTTGGACGATTTCCAACACCAATAATGAAAATTTTATTTTATTTTCAAAAATACTCCCTTCACCCCTTAAGTATTATTTTTTAAAAATATTTTGTTGTCTTCTATACTTTAGTAATATGATTATATGAGATTTACAATTAATTAATATTTAAAGGGTAAAAGTACGAGTGAAAAAAATGAGTGACAATACTTATTTTAAATGTGTTACTTAAACCCACATAGAAATTAGAGTTTTTATTTTTTATGTTCGTTTCTTTTAATTTGGAAATGGAATTCATAATATCATTTGGTTTTTATTATCATTTGTATCTTTGCCAGAATATATAGAAGGTAAATTGTTATGGTACATAAATTTGAAAATCTACTTCTTGAGGCACGTGTATAAATTAATACGCCATTTACTTATATCAGTTAATTCATTAATGCCGGGAGTAAAATTTTTGGGTCGGTGACCCTCCCTATGTGACAGTTATGTGGGTCGAAATGTGATTCATATCGTATCTCGAAAATTAAATATTCACTCTACAGAGTCTACATATTCACTCTACATAGTCTACATTATGGTAACCCAAAAGTATTACCACAATGTAGACTCTGTAGAGTGAATATGTAGACTCCGTAGAGTGAATGACGTAATATTAACTTATAATTATATTTTTTATATTCTTTTAGAAGAGTCCCCTTTGTATTACTGGCCTGTTCTTTTAAGTTTTGATTTTGATCTCAGTTTTAGTTTTAACAGTAAATTTAATATATTATAATTAATTTTTATCATTTTCAATACAACTTTTTACTATTCAGTTATACCTTTTTACATTCCCCATATACTTTTACATTATAAAATAATTTTTTCAAAACAAAAATTCAAACCAAAACTCAAATCTTCCTAAAAGACCCAAAATAGTATTACAAAGTGACATCTTTTATGGAACAAATGAAATATTTGATAGTCTGAATTTTAGATGTTCACTAAAATTTTACCATATATATGCCATATCAATCACTTTACAATTTCTTGGTAAATGTTCATTGAATGTGTCACCACTCTATTCAAATTAAACAGAAATGATCTTATATGGCAGCAGTTTTATTACTAAAGACCAGGAGGGAGTAAAGTTGTACCAGCTTTAAAAACGTTGATGACAATTTTGAACCTAAAGACAAAGTTGAACCATGTGAAAAAACGTTATGGGAAAAAGTGTACCTTTACTCTAAAATTTGGAGGGGACACTCATAATAGTTGCATAAGAAGTTGCACATCTATTGTTTACAAAATTAAAAAAGAAAAGAGAAATAAAAGAAGAAAAAGCATACTATTGGTTAATTAGATGGTTGTATCAGAATGAATGATTTTTTCTTCGCAAAAATCTCTTTACATACAAATTTTTTTCTTTCTTTTCTGTTTGAGAATAACTTCATGAAGAAAAGAAAAACACACACAAACTTAAACCCTTCTTTCTCTTTCTCTCCCTCATTTTTTGTATTTTTATTTTTCATTTCTTAGTAGCAATAGTCACCTCATGTCAAGCTGAAGCAATTCCCTCCCCCAAGGTTTGTAAATTTTTCTCTTATTCATTTTTTTTCTTCTTCAATTCAAGCCCTAACTTTATCTATTTATTTATTTTTCTTTGCAGCTTGATCAGTGGATGTTCTGTGCATTTATTTATTCTCAACCAATAGTTATTCTCTTTAAATTTTAAGTTTATATGTTTGAGTTTTTATTATTTATATTTTCATATTTTAAATTGTTTGTTTAATTTTATATATTATTCAATTAATTTAGGTGTTTGAGTTGGATTGAAATTGGAATTTAATTATTTTCAGTCTAAAATGATATTTTGTGGTTGAATTAGTAGGGTTTTATAAATTGAAATTAGATAATTATGAATTTTAAATTCAAGTTATACCGTTAATGTGAATTTATATTAGAGATTTTAAAATTTAAAATTATATGTATATATATATGTATATCCAATTAATGTGAACTTCATTATGAAATGCAATGTGTATTTATTTGATGTATGATTTTGTAGTTGAATATAATGTCAATTTTTATATTTTCTTTTTGGTTGAAAGAATTTTTTTGTTATTTTTTTTTGGTAAAGAAAGATATTTTTTAAAACTAATTATTTCACAAACTGTGAAAAAAAATATTTTTCTCTATTTAATAAATAAGTCCTGACATATCCTATTTTAAATTTTTTTATTGATTTTTTTCCTTTCTTCTAAATTATATCACAAAAACACAACCGCCACGTAGCGGTTAACAGTCAAACCTTGTATTCTCTAGTCTCTACCTACTCCTACTCTGTCTTAAACTTTGTTTCTGGTTTCTTGCTTCTTGCTTGGGTCTCTTCCAAAACGGCAAAACCAATCCCCACCGTTAAAACTTTTGCAAAGGTACGTCCCTTTTTCTTTCTCTCCAGCTCCGCTCTTTCGGCTTACTTTTTGCAGTTATTCCTGATTATCATCTGAATTCTCTAAGGTTTGCAACTTTCGTTGTTAATTTTTGCTATTGATATGTAGATGCACTCTTTCTTGATGAAAAAATTCTTCGTGGGTTTTGATTTTGATGATCGTTGGTGATTAGATGCTGCTTTTTTGCCCCAACGAGGGTTTTCTCTATCATTTTTTTTTCTGTTTACCTTCTTTGCTTCCTTCAAGGTTTGCAGTATATTTTGGGGGTATTATTGATTTATTGGGGGCGAGTTGAATGAGTTTAATCTTTTTCCCCAAATCTTTTGCTTAAGTACTGAACGTGCTGTATATTTATAGCTATGTTATTTGGTATTGATTGTTAAAGTTGAAAGCTTTGGAAGTGCAGAGCTATTTTTTGGTGATTCAAAGGTGAGATTTTTGGGTTTGCTCTGTTTTTTTTTGTTCTTTAATCGCGATCATGGATGTGTTATGAGGTGACCCACCAAGAAGTTTTGGTGAATTACTGTTTTTAATTGTGTTGGAGGAGATGGGGTTTGTTTTTCATGAGTGGATGATAGTAGTATATTGGACTTTAGGTTGAAGAGATTGTTGTTGTATACCAAGCGGAAGTAATTTTCAATGATCTTTGAACAATACAATTGGTGTTTGTCTTTTGAATGCAAATTGATGCACTTTCTACTTGAATATTGTTGTATCCCCTGTTATTGATGAAGTTTTTTTTGGCATCCTAAATGCAAATTTGTTTGAAATTTCGAATTTGTTATTGATGATCGCCCTAATGCCATAATGCATCATATGTGTTTCTATTATGTACTCTCTCTTTCCTAGGTTGTTAGTATTTTTCTATTATTTGTTCGGCAGCAATGATGATTATACAGTAAAGATTATAAAAGTATTGGCTGCTTATGAAACTGATTGAGTTTCATTGATGTTTTAGTGTCTATTTTGCTTTACTATCAAATATGTTTCTACTGAAAAATTATGGCTTGGTTAAAAGAACCTTTTGTTAGTGTGGCTTTGGAATTGGAGTTGATCAGCTGATATTTTGCATAACTGAAGAACAACAGACAAATCTAGAGAATGGGTAAGAGGAAGTCAAGGGCAAAGCCTCCACCCAAGAAGAGAATGGACAAACTTGATACAGTTTTCAGCTGCCCATTTTGCAACCATGGCACTAGTGTTGAATGTCGCATGTAAGGACTTGCTTGATTACTTCCACATTTTCAATTTGTTTTCTCGTGCGATATTGATCTGTCATTTCTGAGGCAAATCGTTAGGGCCTATGTTAAGAAAAATAAGGACAGATTGTATTTGTGATTGATATATAGCATTTCCAGAAATAGAAAGAATTTTAGTGTGGACCTGTCTATATCTCTTGCTAGCACCATAGGGCATTCTGTAGATTGTGTCCGACATGGTGTTTTTCCGAATCACACCTTTTTGTATCCATTGTTAAAGTAGTTCAACATCTCTTGTGATAACTTAAATATTACTCAACCATAAACATGAAGATCAGTTATTAGATTGTAGTTTTGCTTCATATTAGCAGCCTGTTTACTGATATAATTTTCGTGCTTTTCAGTGACATGAAGAACTTGATTGGTGAAGCCAACTGCAGGATTTGCCAAGAGAGCTTTAGCACCACTGTAACTGCTTTGACCGAACCCATTGACATTTACAGCGAATGGATGAATGCGAACGAGTAAATAACCCTGAAGACGAAGGTGCTTAGGAGATGGATGCAGATTTAGAGGTTCAAGGGTTGTAGTTTGATCTAATAGCTATCTAATAGGAGTAATAGAAAGTTTTAGAAGTAGTAATGTTTCGAAACATCTGTTGGCTGTGAAGAAAATGAAACAATATGCCATCTTGGATAGTGTGTGTGCTTCTGTACAGGACTAGATGCTATGTAAGGCTTTTAGAATAAAGTTGTCATTGAGAAACAACCTGAAACTTTGTTTAGTTCTGTGTTAAGATTTGTCCCTTTCCAAAGGGAAAAAAATAAAAAAATAAAAAACGAAGAGTAAACCAAGAACAACACTGCTCTGGATGAAAACATCGACTTTAAAGAATTGAATTGGCTTCATTACTTTTAGCCTACTTTTGTTTTGGAGGTAGTTTTGACTCTGCCTCTTCAATTTTCAGAATACGTTTTTCGTTCATGTTGTGTCATTGATACTTTTGTCCTTACTTTTGTTGACAACTGCAGTATTTCTCAAGATTAAAAATGTAATTTAATGATGAACAATAACGATCCAAAATAGTGAAAATTTTATTTTAAAAATTAAAGCGTGAAATCAAATTATCTCCAAATTGTAGGGGGCAAAAAGTACAATTGGGAGGGCTTTTAAAAAGATGGGAGATAAAAAAGGCGATGAGAAGAGATTAGAACAACTAGGGTTAGAGAGAAAATGGAGAAGTAATTTTTTGGTTCATTGCTTCCAACTTATAATTTGGGTTTATATGATAATCCAAAAAAAAGTATATGTTTATCTGAAAACGATTACTGTAAATAGTGTTTAAAAACTCTAGCTATTGTATTGATTTGATTGAGGAAGATTGACTTCGAGGTGATCTCTTCATCTTCCTTTCCATGTTTATCTTTGAGGGGGACATTCTTTGGCGTGCTTTCTTGGGCCGAGGTGCCGGCCCTTTAAGGATTAGGGTTTCTTCTTCGGGGTTCACTGTTGGGTTGCATCCGCTCCGTTGGGATGCTTCTTCGTACGTTGGGTTGGGCCACGCCAAATTCGTGTTCCATCAATTAGCCTCCCAAGTCTGGGCCTCGTAGCCGAGGGCCACAATTTGAGGCCTTCTTCTTCGTGCCTTTGTCGCCAGCTGGCAAAGCCTTTACGTGTCGACTTGACGCACCAGCTCAATCGGGAAGCGCAGACAGTTTGAATTTTGGGCTTCCCGAGATAGGAGCTCGATCGGATGGTGTTAGGTACCCCTGCACATGCAACCACCCCTATAACCTTCTTTCTCTTCTTCCTTTTGGTTTCCTCTTTTTCTTCGAATTCGCCTTTCCAATTTTTCCTTTTCTCTTCTGTTCCTATTCCGTTTCGTCTTCCAATTGGGGTTGCTCTCATAATTCTGTTCCTTTTTCCTTTAATTTTTTGTTTTTGATTGTTCTTAAAGCGACTTGCTTTTTGTTTCTAGGGGCCTCAATTCTTTTCCTTTTTTTTTTTTTGCCTTCTTGTCGCTTGTCCTTTGTCCTCTCGATCTTCGCCATGACTCGCACTCATCGGAGCACTCTCCCCACTTGGTTTTATTTTCCCCACAACTCTTATTCGGGCGATGCAGTGGTGCTGGAGGAGAGCTCTTCTCCTCAAGCTCCTTGTTCTTCTGGGGATCCCACAACTAGGTCCATTTGAGCAGCAGAGAGCTTCATGTCAGAGGAGGAGAAGAGGGCTCTCCATCTTGACTACCACCTTCCCCGCTGCATGGAGGTGTATCTGCCGCCCTCTGGGGATCGGGCCGCCTACAATGGCCATGGTTTTGTTGCTGTACCGCATCTATTTGGACCAGGGGTTGCGATTCCCTCTTCACACCATGATTTGGAAGGTCCTGGACTTTTATGGTTTGGGGTTGGCCAAGCTTGCCCCAAACTCTGTGGGCTTCCTCTTTGGCTTCGTTTAGCTCTGCAGCCGCCTGACCATCCTCCCTATATGTGCTCTGTTTTGGGCCTGCTACGCCATTCGCCGGAGCGGTCAGTTCTTCGATTGGTTGATTTTTTCCAGGCAGCTTCGGGTGCGTAAGCTGGTGTCCACTTATGACGTTAGGTGAGAGTGGACGCATCACTTCTTCTTGGTGTCATTGACAGCCTCGATCCTTCCCCGTTGTTGGCATCACCCTAGGGGTGCTACTACTCTGGATCGCGCTCTCACTGACGACGACTACTCTGCGAGGGATTTCGAGGTCCTTTAGTCGTCTCCGTTGGTGTATGACATTGCCCCCGCTGTTCCCGAGTATGAGCTTTCTTGTGGGCCGACTTTGGTCATCCGGGAGGATGAGATTTCTTGGGGTCCTCTGCCGGCCATGCTCCCCTCTACTCATGCTCGTAAGTTCTTTTTTGATTTTTCCATGTGAATTTTTCCTTTTGCTTTAATTGGACTTCAGGGTTTTTAGGGCAATGTGAAGAGATTTAGTGTTCTTGGCTTTGTGTATCATCTTCTTCCTTCCTGCGTCGACGTCTTCCTATGTCCTCTCCAATTGGAGGGGCCGAGCCACTGAGGGATTCTCGTCCATTCTCTCTAATCGGAGTAGCTGGGTCGCTGGGGGTTCCTGCTCCTTCCGTGGCGGGATCTGTTCCTCCAGCCTTTCCTCCTCAACAGGCCTCCTCCAAGCGTTCTTTCTCAAGGGCTAGTTCTTTGGCTCTGCCTCTTGAGTCGGCCGTTGCTAAGGGGGCTTACTATGAGTAGATCTTCGTAGAGGAATCTATGAGTGTGGCCCTTCGGTCTGACCTGGCAGCTCCACCTCCTTGGGCTTCAGGATGCGCTCTGTGGTGAGTTTTCGCTTTACTGGCTTTTTATCTCTTTTTGGAACATCTATTTAACCTGTGTTTTTGGGCCAGGCAATTTCTTTAAGCCACCGAGACTCATCTGGCTCGCTCTCTGTCCATCAATGTCTTGGATCTTTTAGTCAACCTGGAACGTTACTTAGGCAATGAAGAGGAGAAATACAAGGCCGACATGGCTACGCTTTGGAGGGCTACCGCTGTGTCCCAGGCCGAGGCCTCCTAGAATCTACCTCCTAAATGATCGAGGCTCAGGAGTGGACTGCTCGCTTGCTGTTGGAGAGTGGGGCTCTTGCGCACCGCTGCAATCGCCTTGAGCAAGACTTGCATTGCCTTCGTTTTAAGCCAAGCAAACAGAGGAGCAGTGGTGGAGGAGTTTTCTCAGCTCCTCTGAGTTCATGTATTTCTTTGCAGGGAGTTTCGGGGATGTGAGGGTTGGGGCTTTCTCTGAAACTTGGCGAGATGCCCAGCGCATAGACTCGAGGCTGACGGCTGAGAGCTTTCACTAGCTTTTGCTTACTCTTGATTTGTCCATGATCCTGGAGCATAATTGATAGTGATGGGACCCTTCTGGCATGGGTTTTGCAAATTTTGAGCGACAGGCCCTAGCCTTTGGCCTTCGCCTAGATCCTACAACTTCTGGGGTAGCTGGTGCATCCTCCTAGAGTGATCGCTCTGAAATACTCCTCCTCTTAAGGATGCCAATGCGTAGTTTATTTCTCTTTTTTTTTTAATTTATTATTATTTATTATTATTATTATTATTATTATTATTTATTTTTTTTTTTACTTTTGCTGAGTATTGTCGTGTTGGTTCCCTCTTTTGTTAGGGTTTGAATGTTGGTTTCTGCTGTATTTTTTGGATTTTTTTTATTCCTCCTCGGTGGGTTTTTTTTTTTTTCCTTCTATCTTGCTTTACTCTTTTGCTTGTTTGCTTATGCCGCTTTTGCTTATTCTCCCCTCCTACCTTTTTAATGTGCTGAGGCTTGTTGCCTGGGCTGTTTGTCTTCTTCTTGTGGCCACATTTTGTGACTCCTTGAAGGAGGTCGGTTGCCCCTATTCCTCTTTGGTTGAGGGGTTTCTCATTTGTCTGAGCGTGGCTTAGTGTTAGCCTTCAGACTTTTTTTTGGCAGTAGGGGCCCAGGGTAGGCGTTCGTTAGTGGCGTGGCTCCGACCCCTAATTTTGACAAAACAAGCTTTTTAGCGCTTTTTATTTGTACGTAGTTTTTTCCTCAATTAGACGTTGTGCCCATTTCGAGACGTTTTAGCTAACGGGCCTTTAGCCAACGGGATTTGTTGCGATCCATACTTGATTAAGGTACGTCTTGTCTTCATTTGCTTTTTGGCGATGCAATTTGCAAAGGGTGGTTTGTCAGCCTTCGTATTCAATGGAACCATACTCTTTATTAAATCGCATTTATGCGAGAAAAAAACTGAAATAAAAAACGAGAGAATGCAACATTTATTCCTATGTGGCTCTGTCTAGTGCTTTATTCTAATAGTCATGCTTACAAATTTAGTCATAAATTGATAAACATCCATATGCTTCTTATCCATTTTCCCATAAGCTTACATCAATTATTCATGGGGTTTTTAAAGTACAAAACCTTCAAAGTGTGCTTGCCTTTTCTTGATTTGGAGTATGGTGGTAGTTCTTCCTTCGCCCCGCGCTAAGCCCTTCCTTCCTACCCTTAGGGCTGGGCCTCGGGATAGCTTCCCCTCGGTTCATTCTTCTTGCGAGGCCCCTGTGTAACTTAGGAGGGCTAGCATAGTTTGGGTTATTGGGACAAATCTTTGGCCCAGTCCGCGACTGTCTTTCGGGTCCTCATACTTCCATCTGCCCTCTAGCAAGGTTATACTCCACCTCCCAACTTTGGCCTGACTTTCTGTCCTCAGAGTTGATGGATACCTTTCTTTGTCCTGTTAGAACCTTCTCGTGGTGAGGCCTATACGTATCGTTATTTCTTCCTTGCTTCGTCTTTCTGGTCTTGGGGGTACACCCTGAGCGGGAACCTCCGGGGAGTTTCCCGGATACGTCAACCCACAACCTCAGATGATGGTGGTGGACCTCTGGAGGCTATCAGTTTGCTGGTCATTGCCGGTCTAGGCAATTGGTGTCCCCCCGTTAGTGTCTGACGACCTCTGTAATTGCTATTTCAGCTCTCTTGCCCTTTTGTCCCAGTGGTTCCTCACTCCTCGGGGCTTAGGGCCCTCTCATTTGGGTCCTTGGCAATGATCTAGCTTTTGCTTCCCCTTCTTCCCCATTCTCATAGTTGTCACATAGCATTCTTAGCCCTGCTTGACTTTCGCCCTCAGCTTGGAGACTCCTCATTCTGTCAGGAACTAGACCATTATGTGAATGGTGTTGGTGATATCTCCGAAGCGGTTCAACCCAGGTCAGCCAAGGAACATATTGTATGCCAACAGATTGTCCAATTACTACAAACTCCAGGGAATCCGGGCAGTATCTCTTTCCATCTGACTGTATGACTGACAGGTTTGCCTTACATACAAGGTAGGTAGGCTGGTTGCCGAAACCGACTAGTGGCGTTTTGACTGGTGTGATCAGCTTCCTATCGAATATGCACTTGTCCAAGGCTTGGTAGCTAGTTATGTTTACGGACGAGCCGCTATCTATGAACACTCTCTTGACCTATAGATTAGCCATGTAAGCCTCCACTACTAGCAAGTCGTCTGCTCCTTCCCCTGCAAAACAATCCTCTAAGGAAAAAAGAGATGTCCTGTTAAAGTCCTTCTGTGAGGCTGCCTCAGCCTCCTGCTACAGGTTCCCTCAAGTATCTCTTCCTTTGGTTGGCCGAGTCTTCGTTGGTGAGACCCTCGCTAATCATGTCCACAACCCTCGCTACCTGGGGCTTATTCCTGTTGCTCCATTCCTTCTTGGCCAGAGACTTTTCCTCAGGTTTCCTTGGTCCTTCCTTTTTTCCGAGGCTTTCAAAATGAACATTTTGAGCTCTCATTGCCTTTTTTCTAACTAAATCTCATTTTCCTGTTTGTTGCATTCCTCAGTATCATGCTCATGTGTCTTGAGGAAATGGCTATCTAGGTCACGTCGATCCTCCAGGTCATTCATCAACCGAGGCTTTCTGAAGCCTTCCTTGTCATAGGATATACCTCCCTCCTGGTAGTGTTGAGAGGGGTCAGCTAGAAGTCTTCCAGGGATGGCTTACTTTCCCAGAATTTCTCCGAGTGCAATCGTTCATTCCTCCTGTTGTCTGGTCACCTCAACCGGTCATGCAATTTACCTCGAGTTCCTCGATCTTCTTCTTAGTTATCTTTTTGGTCTTCCCATTTTTGCTTAGGTTGGGTGTCCCCTTGAGAGGATCTCTTCGCCTGGTTCGTGACCTCTCCTTGGATGTAGCATCCAGCCATAGCGATTGTCTCTCGTAGATTTTTACGCGTATTTGTCGCTAACTTTTGATTGAATGGGCTTGGGCGGACTTCGCTAACGAAGTTGGTGAGAATGTCGTTGCTTTTTCTACTCCACCGTCCTACCTCAGTGGTATATCATTTCATGTATACCTAGAAGGTTTTCCTTTTTTTTTTTTGGGTGATCGATGACAGATAGCTGACGACTTTTCGAACTTCATACTCCCCAAAAAGTTATTTACGAACTTCTTGGTGAACTCCTCGTATGAAGCTATCGAATCATTGGGAATGATGGCTTACCAGGTGTGAGCAACTCCTTTGAACGTGTTAAGGAGGGCCATACACTTGTTTTCCTCGGACATCCTGAGCATGCCCATTACTCCTTCCTCGGGATACACATGTCAAGTTGTTTCTTGGTCACGGTGATAGAATCTTGTACCGATTCTACCTTGCTTTTCAACAATCCTTGCTTATCTGGATAGATGGAAGGTAAATCTTCTATCTATGTTAGTGATTTGATTGAGGACGATTGACTCCAAAGTGATCTCTTATTCTTCCTTCCCATGTTTATCTTCGAGAGGGACCTTTGTTGAGCCTTCTTGGGCCAAGGCAGCGGTCCTCTAGGGATTAGGGCTTCCTCTTCGGGGCTCCAGAAAGCTGTTGGGTCACTCCACTCTGTTGGATTGCTCTTTCATACGCTGGGTTGGGCCAAGCCGAATCTATGTTCCATCAGTAGTGAAAACTTGTCTTTCAACTAAATGTTTATAGATATTGCTGCTTACTCTTAGGAAATATATAAAAGCATCTAAGGCATCAAGAATGATAACGATGTTACAAAAAAAATTGAAGATCACCTAACTAAGGGATATTTGAACTTACATTAAAATAAGAGACCCCAATTTTACTTTGATCGTAATAGTAGCTTAAAACTAGATCAAGTTTCTTGTACTCTTTCTATTGGGAAAAGCCCTAATCACCTAGAGGTGAGTTAGGCAAGGTGTAAGAAAGAGTAAAGAGAAATGGTTGGAGTGGGGGATGGGGTTTTTATAAATTCCTAAGTCTAAGAGGAAAACCTTACTTAGAATTAAGTTACACTAGTACAGAAATGATCAAAGAAGGCGCCCCTTTGGAGGCGGGTGTACAAAAACCCGCCTCCAAAGGGGCCGAAAAAGTCTTTGGAGGCGGGTGCAACATCCACCCGCCTCCAATAACTAATTATTGGAGGCGGGTGGATATTACACCCGCCTCCAAAGAGATTTGGAGGCGGGTGCAATATCCACCCGCCTCCAAATCTTTTTTGGATAGCTCAATGGAGGCGGGTGAAGCCAAAACCCGCCTCCAAAGTGTTTTGCAAATTTTCCAATTTCATTATATGAAAAGGAGGCGGGTGCATTTTTGCAAAATTTTTAATAGTAGTTCAAAAAAAATTTTTTTTTTGGATTGTTGAAAATAATTTAAATAATTTTTCGGGATTCTAGTGAGGCAAAAAATTAGTAAGTAACAAAAATTACAATTTTTAGAAGGAAATATATATTTTCTATTTTAATATGAAATACATAAATATATGTAGCCTAGTGGTAAATTTAATATGCAAGAGTCAAGTGAATCTGAAGGCGCGAGTTCGATTCCTATCAAAGCCATAAAGTGCAAAAAAAGAGACTAAATTTTTTTTTTCGGAGGGTTATTGGAGGCGGGTGCAAAATTGCACCCGCCTCCAATAACCATTATTGGAGGCGGGTGCAAAACTACACCCGCCTCCAATAAGGATTACTGGAGCTGCACCCGCCTCCAATAACCCCCTAAGGGGTGGCGGGTGCGGGCACCTCCAAAGGGAGGCGCCCGCAGCGGGCAGCACCCGCCTCCAATGCCCCTTAGGACCCGCCTCCTAAGGGGCATTTTGTGGTAGTGTTACGTAATTAAGGTGAAGACCTAAGTTTAAGAGATTGAACTTAGACTATTGTAAAGATTTGAAGTACACCTTTAAATGTTTTAAATAAAGGACATAAAATTCCTAAGTATGTGACTTGGGTAATGGATTAAGTTTCAAATGAGGGAAATCCAAACCAATATAAATATGGTCTTGCTTTCTTTCTGGCTTTACAATCACTATTATCACCTTACACACAAATAACACTTTGATTAAGGGATTTGAAAAAATATTTTTAATTTCCTGCTATCAACCTAATTCACCCCCTTCTTAGCTTACTAGACAGGGATTTAAACAATTGTTAATAAAATTAAAAGTTTGAACTTGATAATTGTGGCATGTGGGTAAAAACCCATCAATAAAAACGTGCTATGGTTCTTCTTATAGAAATATAAAATAAATAGATTATGATATTGCATAGTAAAATAAAATCATCACATTCACACCACTATCTTTATGTAGATAATGAGAATTTATGAGATAACTGCATGTATGAATAGGAAAAATAAAATTTAAAAAGTATCAAGTAGTTACATATTCAGTTGATTAATGAAATTGATTCTCTAATAAGCATTATATAAAATTTGACAAATATATACTAAGAACCCTACAAAAATGGTAAATAAAAACCAAATTCAAAATTTTCAGTTTTTTTCCTTTCCAACTACATCCATTGCTAACAAGTTAACATCAAACAACATAATAATTTCCCTTCTCCAATAGATAAAAGTTGCCACGAGCAAAGAACTGGCCAAGAAGGATAAATATTTTATCTTGATCAATTAAATCAAAATACCCAATTATATAATCTCCTCAAATAACTAAACCAAGTATCTATAGAATTCAGGATTTTTCTTGTCCCGTTCCAAGTAATCCCTGGTGATGAGATCTTCAATCCGCTTCTTAATAGCTTTAATATCAGGCTTACACTACCACAAAATGCCGGCAGCACCCGCCTTCGCTGCGGGCGCCTCCCTTTGGAGGGGCCCGCACCCGCCACCCCTTAGGGGGTTATTGGAGGCGGGTTCAAAACTGCACCCGCCTCCAATAAGGATCACTGGAGGCGGGTGCAGTTTTGCACCCGCCTCCAGTGATCCTTATTGGAGCTGCACCTGCCTCCAATAATGGTTATTGGAGGCGGGTGCAATTTTGCACCCGCCTCCAATAACCCTCCGAAAAAAATTTTTTTTTTTTTTTTTGCACTTTATGGCTTTGATAGGAATCGAACTCGCGCCTTCAAATTCACTTGACTCTAGCATATTAAATTTATCACTAGGCTACATATATTTATGTATTTCATATTAAAATAGAAAATATATATTTCTATATTTCCTTCTAAAAATTGTAATTTTTATTGCTTACTAATTTTTCGCCTCACTAGAATCCTGAAAAATTATTTTCAACAATCCAAAAATTTTTTTTTTTTTGAACTACTATTAAAAATTTTGCAAAAATGCACCCACCTCCTTTTCATATAATGAAATTGGAAAATTTGCAAAACACTTTGGAGGCGGGTTTTGGCTTCACCCGCCTCCATTGAGCTATCCAAAAAAGATTTGGAGGCGGGTGGATATTGCACCCGCCTCCAAAGAGATTTGGAGGCGGGTGCACATCCAATAATTAATTATTGGAACATGCACCCGCCTCCAAATCTCTTTGGAGGCGGGTGTAATATCCACCCGCCTCCAATAATTAGTTATTGGAGGCGGGTGGATGTTGCACCCGCCTCCAAAGACTTTTTCGGCCCCTTTGGAGGCGGGTTTTTGTACACCCGCCTCCAAAGGGGCGCCTTCTTTGATCATTTCTGTACTAGTGTTAACATATAACTCATCAACTGCTCAACACATTCTTGCACCAAGAGGCTATGACTTAGACATTTTCTCCTCTTCATTATGCGAACAAGTGAAGCATCAATAATCTGTCGCCTCTCATTATCCACATCTTGTGGTCTTACTTTCATCAATAGGAGGAAAATGGATCTTAATCCTCCTCATTTTGTTCGTAAACTTCGAGTTGACCTAGAAGACATCATCACTAGACACAAATTTTGTGGCAGGCTCCTTTTTTGAGGATTTTGTATTTCGAGCATGAAAGGGAATGCAACACTCTGACTATATCTTGATCTGACAAGTTCAAATGTGCCATAATCTGTACAAAGTTCAATCTGTCTGAATCGTTAAAAGCATTAAGGCAGCAGCCTGATATGGTCCCATAACCAAGTCAAAAGTTTTTGACTCAAATTTGGCACATATGATGCAACTTCCAAAGAATATATCCAGCAGGGATTACGATTTTGTTCCTTTGGCTTATAGAACTTATTGAAAACCTCAACACACCTCACCATCTCCCTGGGGAGTCTAAGATCCAAATATTCATAAGTTGGCAAAAATGCTGTAGTTAAAACCGTGACCGAGAAATCAATGCTGCCAATTGTATTTGTATTGTTGTTGAGGTAGTTTTGAAATTTGTTCTGATATTCTTTTGCAACTGCCAAGTTATTAACCATTCCCTCCATCTTAGAAGTGAGGTGTTTACCAAACTGTTGTTTTAGCTTAGTCAAAAACCACCTTTCTTGATCATCGTTGGTATATTCATCGAGTAGCAGCCTGCGAGCTTGCTTCTTATGAAATTCCGCGAACAAATCCTTCTCCACAACACAAGTAAGTAGCACATAACCTTCTCTAATGTTTCTTCGATAGGCTCATCACTTGTTTTGCTATCCCTTCCTTTTGTTAGGACATAGTCACAGTAGGATGCAAAAATCTCTGCACTTGGATTATCAACAATCTTTGTATTGCAAAACTTCCCGAATGCCTCTTTCAGAATCTTTAGAAACAAGGTGTGGTTTGCAAAACAATTAGTCACATAATAGATGTACTTGTTATATACTTCAATAACTTCCTTCACAAAAATACACCCCTTTGAGCCACAAACATAGGCAGATTCTGTCTTGTATTGTGCTACCTTTATAGCCTTTTGAACTAACAACATGCCCTCCTTCATTACTTGTTGCTCAAAATAGTTAGAAACAGTTTCCAGACCACTTGGGATTTGACAAAAGAGCGTATATAACTTTGCAAGATCTTCAACCCTGTTGTCTCGAAGCAATGCACCGCATCCAAATTGGTCATTCTCTAGCAACTGTTTCATGTACCTAACTAACAATTCATGTTTTACTCTTTCCAAAAGTTTCATCTCACTTGATAACTGCAAATAATTAGCCACTCTTTGTTTTTCTCTCTTTAGGCAATTTTCCACTTTCACCAGATAATCCGGACATGAATCATCTACGATCCATGCTGAGGCTTTTTTGCGGTAATAAGAAGAGGAATTCTCAATCATGTAATTTTCAAAATCACTTTCATACCAAAGCCTCTCTCCCATCCCAATTTCAATAAAAATCTGCACCACATTTTTCAACAAAGCATTGTCAATTTGATTCACCTCACGCTCTCGGTCAATTAGAGCCAAAACAGCACCTCTAAAGTCTTCCTTCATAGCCTGGTAGACAATTTCCCGGAAACAGGTAATCCCAACATCATTCAACCTAGGTTTTGTTGCATTTGCATAGCTTTGATCAATGTGTTTGAATAATCGAGAAAGATACGTCACCATAACCTTGTAGTTATCCCACCTATTAACTAATTCCTGTCAAAAAACTTCATGGTGGGCTTCCCTCAAAGATACCAAGACAATTGAGGTAAGATAGTCATCCAATGCTTCCTTAAATCTAGCATAGAGCTCTTTATAATTATGATGATTCTTAATGCACAAATTGTAGATTGTGGTATATAAGTCCATGTACTCATCTGCACTAAATAATCGGGCAGTCCTTTCCCTTTGTTCCAAGATATTCTTCAATTTGGTTATCCCCTTGTTTATCTTCTCCCATCCCTCGTTCAACTCCATAACCATTTGTTGAGATAATGCCATCTCTGAAAATTATCCTAAACTCAAATCAAAGGGAGGTGAGGATAATGCTCAATCCCTGAACCAGACACATAGAGATAAGTAGAAGAAAAAGAAAAAGAGTGTTAATATTAATAAGTAGCAATAGAAGTTCTTTTAAAATATAGAAAAAAAAGACTTGAATCAATATATTGTTTTTTCCCTCTCATTTAAAAAAAAAAAAAAAAAAAAAACTCCTAATTCCATACAAAGGGATCACATCTCATTTTTATTCAAACATTTCAACAACACCATGAATGCATACCCGATGAGCAAGAGTTTAACAAAAATTGAAGTCATGAATTACCATATATATGCTTACAAGTATAACATTGAACTGCAATATGTTTTTCACATATAAAAATACAAGGTCAAAAAACATATTGAACAACTCCATATTATTATATAACATAACAAACAATACAATTGCTAAAATTAGAAAGGAATCCATTTGAAGTGCCATTTCAGTTAATCAATCCATCAGAAACCAATAGTTTCATTTAATACAAATATCAAGAACTTAAGAGAAACAAAACAAACTTCAAACACCATATATCCCTATCATTAAATCATTATATTATGATGATTTCTAAATACAAAAAAAGAAGGAAAAATCAGAAAAAAAAACCATAAATAAGTTATCAAATGGAAACATAATTGAACAAACTGACATCAGTTAATGTAATTTATCAATTTAATGGCTTTATATCATTGCAACCCAGGTAAAAGTACCATTAGAAAATATAACTTGCAAGAAAAAGAGTAAAAAAATTATGTGAAGAAAATTGATTAATAATGATAATGCAAAGAGTGAATTGCTTAAAATAGCACGAACCTTTGGCTGAGTGTAATTTTTACCACAAACATTTTAAAATTGCTTTTTCTACCACAAACCTTTCCAAAACGTTACTAAAATTACCATTCCGTCAAAGTGCTCCGTCAAACCGCTCATGGAAGGCTTTTTTTGAGGGGAAAATTGTCCAAATTCCTTTCCCTTTGTCTTACATTTATCTTATTTTACTTGTATTACCAAATGAACCTCCAATCTTTCAATTTTTTATATTTTCGTCCAATACCTTTTTACTTTTTTATAAAATAAACCCCATTCTTTTATTGTATAATTTAATAATTATTAAATTACTTATCTTTATTTTCATATTTCTCTATAATTAATGACAATTATAATCCAAAACAAAATATTTCTCTATAATTAATGACAATTTCTTTAGTCTTAATTAAATAAATAAGTTAGGGCACTGATCTAAGAAAAATAAAATAAGAGGGGCCAATTCGTAAATATGATGAACAGTGTCGGTTACTGTTCATCGTTTTCCCCATCATCTTCAGAACTGAGAGGAGCGAAGAACCCATGTTGAAGCTAACGACGATGGTTTTGAATCTGGTCGAAGATGACGACGATTTCATCAAACAAGTCGAAGCCGGAAGCAAAACGCAGACTCACCACCGGCGGTTACTGTTCATCGTCTTCCCCATCATCTTCGGAAATTGGAATTTGTAGACCCAAATAAGTGAAATTTGCCCTTGTTGGAGAGAAATTCGAATCAAAGCGGCGGCTTTGGCTTCTCATTCTCACTCCCTCGTCCATGGCCTTTTTTTTACCCTTGGAGAAGAAGAAGATTTTCTTCTTTCTTCCTTTTTCTTTGTTTTTGTTTTTCTGTTACTGGAGGAGGAAGAAGACACTAAAAAAAAAAATGCCTTTGGTGACGACACCAATTTTGGTCACCAAAAGCTAAAATCTGGTCACTAAAGGCTTTGGTGACCAAAATAACCTTGGTCAGTGGGTGGTCACAGAAGCTCGGTCACCAAAGGGTCTGGTGACCAACTTAAAAGAGTTGGTCACCAAAGGGCTAGGTTTTGGTGACCAGATTATGTCCCTTTGGTGACCAAATTAGTGACCAATAGTTTTGGTCAGTAATTGGTGACCACTACGTTTTGGTCAGACCAAAACGTAGTGGTCACCAATTACTGACCAAAACTATTGGTCACTAATTTGGTCACCAAAGGGACATAATCTGGTCACCAAAACCTAGCCCTTTGGTGACCAAAGAAAATGTGGTCAGTATTTTGGTCTCCAAAAATGACCTGCTAACGCCGTTTGTTTGCCTTTAGTGACCACTTTTTTTTTTTTTTTTTTTTTTTTTAAGACAAACTTTGGTGACTGCTTTTCTAGTCACCAATAATTTAAATTAATAATTAAATTCACATTATTAGTGACAATTTTGGTGACCGAATTTGTGGTCAAAATGTAGTCTTTGATAACCAGAATTCCATCACCAATTCAATACATAACAGTAAACAATAGTGACATTTGGTGACCAAAACAGTGGTCAACAAAGCAATAAATTCTCAAAAAAAAAAATACAAAAAGAACTTATATACTTCTAGCTCAATTAAAAGCTATTTCATTTCAAATCATAGAATAATACAATGTAGCTTATAAATTTACATTAAACTTTATACAAGCTCAATTCTCGAATTCAATACAATAGCAACCAAAAGATGTAAAAAGATTATCAACATCCCTACACCACTAAAAACAACACATTACTTTTCTAGCATGATCCCAGCTTTGAAGGAAGAAGAATCTTAAACCCACACAAGGAAGAATTATCTGTTCAGTTAAGAGTTTGAAAACAAAAACATTCTTACATTCTTCATGATACAACATCTCTTCAGGAATTGGAAAGTTGCTCAAAATCCCTGAAATTGCACGATATTGAGCATCCAACTGCAAACTGATAAAAGATGTAACTGAAAAACTCACAAGTTAAAATGACATCCATCTATATGCATGACTCATAATTAGTAGAAAGCAACCATAGAAGAAACAGAGCAGATTCTAGAAATTTATTTGCAAGAGTCAATTTCCCTTAAGTGCTGCAATTCAAGCCTAGAAGAAAAAAACCATCACGAGATAGCTTTCCTATAAAATTTAAATCTTAAAATACCAAACTACCACAGCAGATTGCCAAACCATCTGAAGAGTTCTCAAATAGAATATTGTTTCAACATGACCATAAATGTACTCACCATAGAAATAGAGCATATTAGAGAAATTTATCTATCAAGGAAAATAAGACTATATATACCTTGCAAGACTTCAAACAACAAAGAGAGATGCAAATCCAATGCCATTGCATAGGATTTGTCTGCAGTATAGATTCGGTCCTCCATAGCCATTAAACATCACTATGGGAGATGTAAGCCTGTAAGGTTCAACCAATAAATAAAACCAAAAGGTAAGAAACAACAGCCAATCGACAATTGCAAGTAGTGATACCGAAATGAAACAGTGGGTTCATTGCCCAAATGAGATTATTGTGACTAAGTGGGTCGCTTAAAGGCCCCCACTCCCTCCCCAACAACAAACACACCAACAAATTTCAGACACAAGGAGAGAGAGGTAAAGTATGCTTTAAAATGAAGCTTCAAGATGAGACCAAGTAGGACACAAACATAAAACAAAAATAACCAGTACAAGCAAGAGTTTCTGGTTTTGTTTTCTTTGTGGAGGAATACCAAGAGCATCTAGCATTGATTCATCAAACCCTACAGTTTTAAAAATGGATAAGGACAAATATATGAGCAACAATGATTAACTTCTGAGAGGGTTAGAGATACAACCTTTAGTTTGCAGCAGTGTAGCTAAAGACCACAAGCCAAAAAGATAGATAAGACTATAGAAATGAAAGACAATGGAGCTAAGCTTAGGTTATCAACATGTGACAAAAAATCAGTGACACTTTGACTCAACTTCTCCGTTCAGTTTCGAGAAAATGCATAACTGAAAAAATAAAGCAGATTTCTACATGCTGAGAAATCAGAGCTTTGAGGCAGGTTATAAGCAAATTGAGACTAAGGGCATTCATCAAAAGGGAGATTTGTGGGCATTATGGTACCAAAGAAACAAGCGAACGATGATTCCACGGAAGCAAGAATATCACAGGCTGAAGCCAATCCAGATCCTGTTGTTGCTTTCAGCAGACCACCTCCACTTTCACCTATGCTCGGACCATTATTTGCTCTGTCATTGCTGGGCTCATGGTTAAATCATGATAGCAGTGATGATTGATAGACGGTTGATGCTCTGGGAATGCATCAAATAATGAAGTGATCATCTTCAGTAGAGCTTTTAAAAAAGTATCCAGAGAACAAGTGAAAAGAAATTGAATCTTCAGAACATAATACACATACCACAGAATTGAATTCACAACCAAAAAGAAACATATGTGAAGCTGACTTAACCAAGGCACTAGCAGGGGCACAATGCAGAACCTTTAAAGCATACCCAAATAAATGAATGAAAAGAAACAAACAAACTTCCCGTGTCTATTCCACTTCCAATTGAAAAAAATCAATTGAGATATCATTAAACTGCAGATAAATATAAAACAATTCAGCATCAAAACTGCAACCAAAGTACCTGAAAAAAATATAGCAGCATTCTTCAGTTTCCATAAGAAAATATCCAGTTCAAAACCGAAAATAACCTAGAACCCAAGATCTAATTAGTGTTTACCACCCATCAATGTTTGCCTAATAATTATTAATACTTTGAAGGATAGAAGCATTATTAATACTTTGAAGAAAATATAGCAGTATTATTTTTTAGGTGTGCTGAATAATTATTAATACTTTGAAGGCCAGCCTTTGCCTAAACATGCATACATTAAACTTCTTTTAAGCTAGTAATGCTCTATCTTTCATCTTTCTCTCGAAGCAAGTCCACTCCGCAACTGGCTTCTCAGCAATCAGCAACATAGATAGCCACCAACTAGGGAAAAGATGTTAATGATCAACAAGTTTTCAACCTCAACGAAGTGAATGGTGAGTCACATTTTAAATTCTTTAAGTACAAATGCGAGAACCAGAGAGAAAAGTAGATAGGAAACTAACTGAAACGTAAATTGATAACATTCCAGAACCAAATACTAAAGTTAGAGCATGCAAGTAACAACCAGTGTACATCAAAGACATAAGACACTAGAGTTTAGAATCAACCAGGCTGCTACAATCATCCAAAATAGTTGCTGGGCAAAAATATACTTAAGTACACAAAAGTCAGGAGAGATGCAAAGCTCAAAAACGAATTTAGCAATTTAAGCACCACAAAGCAGTCTCCTAAATCAAATGACTTCTTTATCAACAATTACCACATTTTACCCACAGCTTTTTTCTAGAAAAATTTGCATATTTTTGGGAACCTCCACTATTCACCCAAACATCATGGCATTTACAACCCACAGAATTTTCAGTACTTGACACACTCATGCCCCTTCTTCAAAACAGCCCAGTAAAGAAACAAAATTCTTCATGCTTATGTTAAACAAAATTCCTGTACATTCGTGGACAGCACACAAAACTTGCAGCAAATATTCAGATAGAGTTCCAAAAGAAATCTTACTAGGCACAGAACTGAATTATGAACCTTCAAACTCATTACGAACAATTTCAGCGAGCAATTTGAACAGGGCATCGACCAATTCTTGCAATTTGCAGTAGCTAAAGATTCAGCATATTCAGCAAAATGCAACCAAGCCTTAATTCACATAGTGCAGAATTTTTAATTCAAGCCCAACATCACAAAATTAACCCAACAAATAATTTTCAGAAAATCATAGTCTAGGGTCCACATATAACTTTTAAAACTCAGCACCTCCAACTACCACTCCTATTCAATCCACAAATTCTATCATGCAGCACAAGTCAGCCATTCACGGCTAACAATTCAGCCCTTAACATTTGAGATATAAAGCATTCACCACAATCAGCAAAATATTCAACCTCACATCATTATCATGTTATTATATTTAAAGTTAATCCTAAGGTCCTCAACAGTATCCAACAACACTAATTATGTGATTAATCATGAGATTTATCAAAAGAAATTGTGGGTGACCAACGGAGAACAAAAAATTCAGAGCTTAAATTCAATCTCTAACAAGAAATTGTGGGTTCTAGCCTGGGAAATTTCTTACAGAAGAACCCAAATAGGGGCAGTCTGCTGTCCACAACCGTGAGCATCACCATCATTGAATCCAGAACCCGTCATTTTTGCCTGTGCGAAATCGGAACGGTAGAAGCTGCTTGCAGGGCTGCGGCGAACACTTCTCAGCATAAAAGAACAAAGCCTGAAATTTGAAAAATTAAAACAGAGAATAGGTAAACTTGAATTAAACCAAAAATTGAAAGACAACTAAATACAGTAAATAAATTAATTAATTAATAAAATAAAAACAGAGGGCGTAAAGGATGGAGGAAAAAGGAGAATCGGCCGCAAGTGGTTGCGATTTGAAATCGCTGCAGCGGTGAACAGAACGGCAGAGAGATTCTTAGGTGTGCTGAATTGATGAGGATGGGTCACGGCTGCAGACTCATGACCTATCCGCATAACTTCCAGCGACGAGTAGCCTGTGAGAGGTGAAACATAAGAGAACAAGATCTGAATTGCGGCATTTTTCTGTTCGCCATGGTGAGTTGGACGGCCGCCGTGATTTTTGTAGCAGATCTGGCCTGCGGTTGCTACTGGAATTAATCGAATACCTGCGAAACAAAAACAGAGCAGACCCAGAGGTAGAAGAGACTCCATCGGGTGGCTTTGTAGTGGAGGCGGCGGCAGCGCTAGGAAGAACCCTAGTCACGCAGGAAAAAATGGAGGTGGGTGGTGGAGATGAAAAGTAGAAACGTGTGTGCGGTGGTGGAGAGTAGACGTGGATGATTTGTGAAATTTTAAACCTAAAGCCAAAGATTGTCAACAGAAAAGAGGGCAAGGATTCGTTGACATGAGGCAACTTGGTGAGATAAGTGGAGTGTTTGTGGGGGTGGTAACAGCTGTAGGAACCAAGAGAAAGGAGAGAAACCCGATTCGAGACAAAGAAAATGAGGGATGAGGATGAAGGTGGCCACTGTGGTGAGAAAGGTGTGTGCAGTTCTAGGGTTGGTCTCGGTGATGAAAATTTTGCAAGTGTTAGAGCCTCTCCCTCCCGAACTAAATTTTTCAATGAATTCAATAGTTAAAATTGGAATTCCTACTTTCCTTTTTCTATTCATTATATAATAAATTTTAATTTTATTATTCATCTGTTCCATCAGAAAAGTATGAGAAATTATTAGGCGCAACAAATGTATATACGTCAGTTTTATGACTTGGTACAACCGTATAATAAAATTTTGACACATAAACAAAAAATTTCACCCATTAAAACTAATTATAAATGAAAAATATGACTTTTAATAAGAAGAGATCCTAAAAATGAGCTGAAATAATTACCATCTAAAACATTTTCTCTTTCCAAATCCTGGGCATTGGATTACGTAAGAACAGAAAGCCTCCTCAAAACTTCTCTTGAATCATCATCAAGAGATTTTTTTTGGGAGTGTTGTCTTTTTTTTCTTTTTTTTTTTTTTTGTGTAATGGTTTTCTCAAAGTTTGCAGTAGAAAATTGTTATGAAATTTTCAAAAAGTAGAAAATGACGCTTGATTTTGAAATTGAGATGCTATGGGATTTTTCTAATTATAATCATTTTCAACTATGATATGTTTTCAATTTTGTAAGAAATTAAGGGGTTTGGTTACAATATTTATAAGGGAGTAAAATTGAAAAAAAAAATGATACTTTAACTACTAAATTGCAATTTATAAGAAGCTTTAGGGATGTGATAGTTTATTTATATCTTTTTTTTTTGAAATGAGAAATTGTATTAAGAGCTCTGGAAGTCGTCCAGTAACGATTGAGATACAAACTCCGGAGCATCGCCCCAACAACACTCAAGATCTGAGCACGTGGCCCCCAACTTTGCGAGAGTGTGTGCAATCACATTCTTTGCCCGCTCTACCCAAAATATTCCCTTACAGCCACCCCTCCTAAGACCCATCGCCACCTCCTGTACCAACTCCTGCGCCCTTTGAGAAACCACAGCCTCCCCTCTAACAGCTAGGACCACCAATGCTGCATCCCCGATAAGCGAGGGAGCCGACCACCCTTTCTGTATGACAAGCTCTGTCGCAACCCTAGCCGCCAAAGCTTCTGCTTCCTCAGGCGATGAGACCCCCAATAGCCGCCTGGCCATGCCCCACAACCATTTACCCTCCTCATCACAAACAAAGATCCCCGCGGCCGCCCTTCTTGTGGCTGGATGGTAAGCTGCATCGAAGTAGACCTTGATCCCTGGCGGGGCCCTCTGCAGGAGGACAAAATCCTGTAGGGCACCCGAAGAACAGTCCGGACAAGTGTTCGCCATTCGAAAATTTTGTAAAGCTGCCAAGGCTGATTGCACTACCCCAAACGGCCCTTGAACGGGCTCTCCATGCAGCTTCTTATTCCTCTGAAACCAAACAAGATCTAGAGCAGTTACTGTTAGTTCCACTACATCTGCCCGCCCATGCGTCAGGAATGCTCGAAGCCACGAGTGCCCCAAATCCTGAGCATGAGAATAAACATCCCTAGCACAGCCCAGCCCCTGCAGAACAGACCGAACGAATGAGCACTCGAAAAAAACATGACGAAGAGTGTCTGCTTCCACATAGCAAAGGTGGCAGATCGTGGGTCCCGTAAGCACATGGCGCCGCCATAGCGCATCCCCTATTGGTAAGGTTTCCGTGCAAAATCGCCATACAAAGTGTTTGACCCGAGGTGGGACCCGAAGACTCCACACCTTCTTCCAGACAGGGTCCGGGGAACCCCCTGACAGGCTACCAGGCAGAGCGCGCGCCTCCACAATCCAATGATAAGCACTACGGACTGTGTGCCTACCCTTTTTATCCGGTGACCAGACCCAGATATCAGCCCTGCCCTGCACCCGAAGTGGGACCCCGATAGTTTATTTATATCTATTTAAGATAATTCGACTTAGAAACATTGCATTTTCACTAAATTTCATGAAAACGTATCAAAAAAGGTAATTAAACTATTAGTGTATAAGGACCAAATTGAAAGAATATAATAATTTAAACTGCAATACACTTTATAGGAAAAGTTAAGGATGTAATAGCCTTTTATGTCTCTTTAAGTTAATTCAACTTAGATACAATGTATCTCAACTGGATTTCATGAAAATATAACATAAAATGGTAAAGTATTAGTTTATAAGGACAAAATTGAAAGAGAATGATATTTTAAATACTACAATTTATATAAAGTTTTTGGCGCCTAATAGTCTTTTGTGTTCTATTAAGTTAATTTGGCTTATAAACAATGCATCCCAGCTAAATTTCATTAAAATATACCCAAAAACATTCCTAAATTGAAATAAATGAATACTTAAAGTACTAAATTACAATTATAATAAAGTTTAGGGACGTAATTGTCTTCTTATGTCTCTTTAAGTTGATTAAACTTATAAACAATGCATCTCAACTAATTTCATGGAAATATACTGGACAAAATTTGAACTATTAGTTTATAAGTGCTAAATTGAAAGAAAATTCAGTTAAATTAACAAAATTAAAAACTCAATAACAAAAATATATGTAATAAGAAATTCACAACATCTACCAATTAAGTGGGCTAAAAAAGTTGTCATTGAAACTTCTTTTTCACTGATATGTCCCCATTTAGTGAGTATAGATTAGTTGTCATTAATTTAACAAGAAATTAATGTTTATTTAATGACTAGAATTTCTTATAACTAAAATTTATGATTTGGAGACCATTTTTTTCACCACTTAAGACAATCAAAAAAAATATTTGGTGACCACCTATTTTTTCATCACCAAAAGTAGCCATTACAAGGAATACATTTGGAGGGAACTTTCCCACCATTTTTTGGGCAAAATTTGATGCACGGTTGACCACTTGTAAAATTGGGGGGAAATTTCCCGCCATTTTTGGTGACCACAAATCTGGTCACCAAAAGTTTCCAAACTGGTGAGCAAAATGTTTGGTCACCAAAAGACTTCTGACCAATTATTGGTGACCATTAACGTTCTGGTCACCAATTTCGGTCACTAATAAGTCTCAATCTGGCGGGAAAAGTTCCCGCCATAACCTTTAGTGACCAACTGGTGACCACTTTCTTATTTGGTCACTATTTTCAAGCTGTGACCAAGCTTTGTTGACCAAACTTTTTTTTGGTCACCAAATGGTACGTTTGGTGACCAAAATAAATTTTGGTCACCAGGTGTCTGGTCACTAAAGGCCATTTTTCTTGTAGTGAGACCTCAAAAAAAAACCTCAAAATTAAATTTGGACAATTTTGCCCTTAAGCAATTCTCTCTATTAGCGGTTTAACTTTGACGGAATGGTAATTTTAGTAACGTTTTGGAAAGGTTTGTGATAGAAAAGGCAATTTTAAAATGTTTGTGGTAAAAATCGCACTCAGCCAAAGGTTCGTGCTATTTTAAGCAATTCACTCTAATGCAAATGTGGATAGAAATTAACCTGGAAGGCTAACTATGTCCGATGAATCATAAACCCTAGAATGGAGTGGCATCTAGGGAGAAGGGGAGAGGGAGAAAAGAATAGGGCATATAGGAAAGGTACGACACAATATGACTACATAAAGTTCTAAGTCTCCTTTGAGTTCTGACTTTGAACTTGCGTGACTAGTTGATGAGCTTAAAATGTCCTCATAGATCGAGCCTTGAGATACGACCCAAATACATAGAGCCCAATCCAACCAGGAAGGGCTAAAGGCCCAACACAACACATCAGATAGGGTCAACCAGGTAAGACCAATTCAAACAACTACCCACCAACTCATTATTCATAGTTTTTTTTTTGGGGGGGGGGGGGGGGGGGGGGGCAGGATCTCCATCGCCCCCTTGAATCTTTTAACCACCAAAGACATGATTCTTGCCTATAATTACTGAACTAAGCATAATTGACGTGTACGTTTTGACTCCCTCAGTGAATATACTCTAAACTACTCATACCTAGTACTAACTTAGGCTTTGAAGTATAATAAGGGGGTCACCCCAGCAACTATAGTTGCTAGATAAAATTCATGTTCGTCTGGTGGGGCAAGTTCCTCTCGCAGGGGGGTAGGCTGCTATTAATCAGACATGTATTGTCCACTATGTCTCTCCATTACTGGGCTGCTCTCAAGCCCCCAAAAGGCATAGCGGCCAAAAGTGAGACTATCTTCTCATCATTCTTCTGGGGGTCCCCAGATGGGAAGCAGAAACGATATTGAATGTCATGGAGTAGGCTTACTTTTTCTGATTGAGGAGAACGATTTAGGGGTGTGTAGTGTGGCAGATGTTATTACAGCTTTCTCTTGCAAACTCTGGTGGAAATTCCACAACTCAGAGGTCCTCTGGGCCGCTTATATGAAGAGTCTGCCCAAGTCAGTGAGGAAATCGCAGGTTTGAAGTGTATGGAGGATTTGGAGAACATTGTGGCGGAACTTGCTAGGATTCTGGTAAGTGATGGCTCTTCCCTTTTCTGGTCTTCCAATTTGATTAGCAGGGGTGTCCTCTCGACTTTTGTTGAACCAGAAGAGGTTGCGGACACACTTCTGACACTGCACGAGTTCTGCGATACTTGAGATCTAATGTGGACTAGTATGCAGGACCTTTTTCCAGAAGACTTATGGGACTTCATTGAGGGAATTTCCCTTCATTTTCATCGTCGTCTGAATAGAATAATATGGAAGCCAGAGGTTAAGGGAATTTTTACTATTAAGTCAGCGTATGGCATGGTTTGTACAAAGGGGAATGTTGTGGTTTTGGATTGTTAAACCTCGCCATTACCACTCAAACTCTCTATTTTTATGTGGCGACTATTGAATGGTCTTCTGCCTATGGATGATACACTCCGATGCTTGGAAATTCATTTGGCATCCAAGTACTCTTTTTGCTGCTCGGAGAGTTCTCTCATGCATGTGTTTTATGAGTGCCAGTGGGATTTGGGCGCACACTGGCGATCGCATGCGTATTGTCCCGTTGGCTATAACAGATTTATAGGATGTGTTGGATTTTTACTGGCCAAGGGCGAACTTCGAAGTGGCACGCCTTCCCACTATGGTGTCTGCTATTGTGCCAGTGATGGTTTGTTGGGAGATCTGGAGGGCACACTGCAACGCAGTTCATGAGGGGAAATTAATGGATTTGGCCCACATAGCAAGTATGGTTCTTAAGTCTTTCTATGATTTAATGGCTTTAAAACCCCCACCTTTCTGGCCATCCACAACGTTTTGGAGGAAACGGAGAGAGGCACGAATTGTCTGTCGGAGTATGACTCTTGTGGGCAGTTTTAAGTTAAATGTGGATGGGTCTTCTCGAGGGAGCCCAGGGCCTGTGGGAGCAGGCACGGTTCTACAAGATTCGTATGGTAGGGTGGTCTTTGCAATTGGAGCTTCCCTTGGTATACTCATGAGTTTTCAAGCGGAAGCACATGCTCTTCTCATTGGGCTTCATATATATGACAGACTTGGCCTGCAACAGTTAGATGTGGAGACTGATTCTATGGTATTACTGATGGCAGTCCAGAGGGATGACGGCCCGTGGCCGTCGACCTTCACGTTGGCAAGGATCTCCATGTTAAGGCATTTGTATGGGTCCATTACCCACCTGTACTGTGAAGAATATATTGTTGCAGATAGTCTGGCTCAAACTGCCAGCTTGACGGGTCACACTGAGTTCTTTGTCCACTCCTCGCTCCCCCAGAGAATTAGGGGTCTGGTTGTCCTAGATGCTTAGAGTTTCCCTTATCTGAGAGGGTAATGATTTTAAAAATAGTTTTAAACATGTATAGTTTTCATCTGCATTCTTGCATTTTTGTACCTCTAAGATAATGCTCATTACGTCCCCCTTAGAACGTTTTTTAGGCATTTTGCCTTTCAATTTTCATAAAGGGTCCCCAAACCCCCCAGCCACTTAATCGGCTGGTACCCAACAAAAAAAAAAGAGTAAATAATATCCTACGAGAAGCTACAAACAAAAATACAAAATAGTACAAAAGTGAATGCTTAAATTTGATCACAATTGATAATAAAAAATAACAAAATTGCAATTTAAGTTCATTTCAAACACTCAAACTTGATTTAATAATCTATAACTTTAAAGATACAATTAATAGAATTTAAACAATAAAAATAAAATAAACAAACTAACTCTAAATTGATAGCTATTGGTTATTAGTTAAAAAAATAAATGAAGATGAAAAAATATCTAAAGAGGAGCTGCAAAAGAAAAAAAAAAAAGAAAATTAATTAAAGTGTGTGTTTTAATTTGAAAAACAAAATTGAGAGTATTAGGAGATAAATGAGATAGGGATAAGGGTTGGTAAATGATAAGGCTGATTTTGTGCGTTTTTTTAAAAAAACATTTATTTAATAGTTTTGTGGAACGGTGTCGTTTGACACTTTCCACTTTATTAAATTTTTTTTTTTTAAAACTCTTGCGTGTCTTCTTCTTCCTCAATGAAACAACTAGGTTTTCCTCTTCAAATACAGCACCCACCACACCACCAGAATGGTCTAATGCTTCATTTGAACCACCCTAATAGTAGTACTAAGGCAAAATTAGGAGTTTGTGGGGTCTTCAGACCCCTCTGAATGCCTTAGCTCTGCCCCTGTCTACTTAGTAAAATGCCTTTAGTATAACCGTACTGGAGTGCATTTGGGATAGCTTTAGTGAGGAGAAAAAAGGAGGAAGGAAACAGAAGAAATGTAGAACAAATAGAGAAGAAAAAACCTAAACTTTTCAAAAAGTTTTATATAAAATTAAAAACCACTAAGTTTATTTCTTCTTTGTATCCCCTTATGCACTCCAAGCTATGATAGACACTCCACTCTTAAATGGGATTAGGGACTCTCTTAGGGAGTTTATAGCTTTCCTCAGGGTTTATGAAGGTGCTACTGGGCAGAAAGTCAGTCAGCTGAAGTGCTTCTTCTATTTGCCTAAGAGGTTGCAGGATAGTGCCGCCTTGATCCGACAGCTTACGGAGATGAAGGAAGTGTTTTTTCCTTTTATGTACTTGGGTTGCCCTATTAGTCAGGGGAGATGCACTATGGCGCTCTTCCAAGATACATGCTCTTTTGGTAGGATGGCAAGGGAAGTTCTTCTCGCAGGGTGGAAGGTTGCTATTAATCCGGCATATGTTGTCCACGACGTCTCTTCACTACTGAGCAGCTCTCAAACCCCCAAAAGGAATAGTGGCAAAGATTGAAGCCATTTTTTCATCCTTCTTTTGGGGGACTAGAGAAGGGAAGAAGAAACGACACTGGAATCTTGGAGCCATGTCACTTTCCCAGTGGAGGAAAATGGTCTAGGAGTACGTAGTGTGGATGACGTTGTTGCCTCATTTTCATGCAAGGTTTGGTGGAAGCTTCATAACTCAGAAGTTCTTTGGGCATTATATATGCGGGCTTTGCCTAAATCGGCAAGGACCTCTCGGGTAAGGAAGCGCATAGAGGATGTGCAGAGTATCATGGCAGAGCACACGGGTATTCTTGTGGGTGTTGGTTCCTCTCCTTTTTAGTCGTGTAATTAGGCAGGGAAGGGTTTTCTAGCTGACTTTGTTGAACAAGAGAAGATTGATGACCTTTTTTTGATAGTACACCACTTTTGGAGCACTCGAGATTTGCTGAGAAGTCCTCTACAGGACCTCTTACCAGATGAGGTGTGGGATTGCATTGAAGAGATGAAGCTCCAGTTTGAAGGCTATACGGATAGGATGATTTGAAAGCCGGAGATAACGGGCAGCTTCTCAATCAAATCAGCTTATGGAGTAACACGGAAGAGGGGGAACGTAGTGATCTCGAGTTTTTGGCTCTGTCCCTTACCACTTAAGCACTCTATTTTTATGTAGTGTCTCCTAAATGGACTTTTACCTATGAATGATGCATTGCGACGTCTGGGATTTCATCTGGAGTCAAAATGCCATTTTTGTTGTGCCGAAAGTTCTCTGTTGCATGTTTTTTATGAGTGTCCTCTGGCCCATGGCCTTTGAGAATACATTGGTGATCGTTTGCATGTTGCTCCATTGGGTATTATAGACTTATGGGGTTTGCTGGATTTTTATTGGCTCAGGGAGGACCAAGAAATAGCTAGGCTCCCCAAGGTGGTGACTGCTATTGTGCTAGTGGTAGTTTGTTGAGAAATCTGGCGGGCCCATTGTAAGGCAGTCCATGAGGGGAAGAAAGTTGGATCTGGACAACTATTGAGTGTGGTTTCAAAGTCTATTTTCAATTTACTGGCATTAAATCCCCCCAGTGTACCACCTTTCTGTGGCCTTTTTGGAAGGGTGCGTAGTGCCGCGATGGGCTTTTCAGAAACGAAAGGAAGACCGTATTGTATATTGGAGTTTGCCACATGTAGGATGGTTTAAATTGAATGTGGATGGCTCATCCCGAGGTAACCCCACCTTCAGGTGCGGGGCAATGTTGAGAGATTCAGATGGTAGAGTGATTTTTGCAATTGGGGCATCCCTTGGAATGCTCACGAGCTTCCAAGTAGAGGCACGAGCCCTGCTGCTTGGTCTTAGTATCTGTGATCGACTTGGCATGCGGCATTTGGATGTAGAGATAGATTCTACGGTCTTGTTAATAACAGTACATGGGTGTTCAGGTTCTTGGTGCTCAGCGGTCACTTTGAAGGGAATCTCGGAGTTGAGGCATTGCTATCGGAGCATTACCCACCTATATCGTGAAGGGAATGCGGTGGCAAATAATCTAGCTTAAACGGCTAGTTTGACTAGCTCCACGGAGTTCTTTGTTCACAACACTCTCCCTAGGAGAGTTATGGGTCTAGTAACATTAGATGCTAGGGGTTTCCCCTATATCCGGGTATAATATTGTATTCTAATTTTTGTTTATTTCTGCGTAGCCTTTCACCTGTATAGGCTGCATTACATAAATGCATTTCTGCATCTTTGTATCTCTAAGGTAAGGCTCATTATATCCTTCTTGGAAGTTTTGTCATTTTTGCCTTTTTTACATTTTAATAAAGGATCCCCAAGCCCCCTAGCCACCTAATCGGCTGTTACCAAAAAATGAAAAAGTCACTCCACTATTTTCTGCAATTTTCACCCAAATTATAAAACAGAAAGTATAAAGTAGAAGCACGGTAAATTTATTTGTTATCGTTTTGTGTTGTTTTTGTTAATACTCTGTACTGTTTTTGTCATTATTTTGTATTATTTATGTTCGAATATTTCAACAATGAAGCAAGCGGCTGATAACAGTTTGGTCAAGGTCGACGCCGTCAAGAAGCCGGTCTTCTTCACCCAAGCCCAGCACGAGGAACTAGCACTGACGCGTAGGGAGAAAGAGATCGACAAACAGAAATGCACGCTGAACTATTCTGCAATCTATTCGTGATTCCTCTGGCGACGCCTCACTCAAAGACAGGAGGGAGTTGGGCAATGGCGGAAGAAATGAGAAGAAAGGAAGAAAGCAATTAACCAAGAAAGAAAGTGGAGGAACCGAGAAAGAGAGAAAATAGAGTAAATGTATGGAGAAGAAAGGGGAGTTGGAAGACGGGAAGAGAGAGAAGGGAGGTTAGCTCCTATATCCACGTATGAGGGAGGCAAACAAATGGGCATTTTAGTATTTTTTGACCGAGGCGCTAACGTGGAATTTCACTCACACGCCTCGGGACTGGACGAAATCTGGCCATTTAATGGATCCCTAAAATTAAATAAGTTAGAAAAAAGAAGTGCTACTTCAGAAGAGTGACATTCTCGTGCGCATGGATACTCTAGATTAGTACAAGTGCTAATCTTAAAGAGTATTCGAAGTAGCACTAAGAAAAAAAATATTAAATAATTTTTTTTTATAAAAAAAAAACAGAAAGTGTTACTCCAGAAAAGAAGAAGTGATATTGATACTATAAAAGAGTACAAGTGCTACTCTTTAAGAGAGAGTAAAACTAAGAGAAAAAAATTGGAAGTATTATTTCAAAAGAGTAATAGTGATACTTTAGAAGAGTATCACTTCAAGAGTATGAGTTAGCTCTAGCTTTTAATTGCTACTTTGTCAACATCAAAGTGATACTCGAATTTGCAAGGGGAAAAAAAAAAAAGAGCACATGAATGACGTGGCATTACATCTATTAACCCTATTACATGTAAAAACTTGTTTTATATGAGTTTTTACTCTGTTGAGAAAATTTAATTACTCCAATAATGTATTACCTTATGCAAATTCTCAAAGGGCCTGTTCTTTTTTATTGTTTTGAAAATGATTTTGAAAACAAATTTTGGAAAATAGTTTTATAATGTAAGAAGTGTATTGAAAATGTAAAAAGTAGATGATGAATAGTAAAAAATTGTATTGAAAATGATGAAATATGATTAAAATATATTAAATTTACTGTTGAAACCAAACCGTTTTCAAACAGAACAAAAAGAACAGGCCCTTTATGTTTCTGTTTCTAAAGATAATTTTTTTCATAAATTAATTCAAATGTTACATTGTAATAGTAAAAAATAAAACCCCACAAATGGCCAATTTTTTTTAATTTACTATACAATTAAAAATATCAAAACTTACTAATATTGAAATAATTTTTTTTTGTTATCTAATAAAAAAATGGAAAAAGACAAGAGTTTAAAATGAAATTAAATATGTTGTTTGGACATTAATGAATGGTGATACAAATAGTACAAAAGAAACTGAAGAAATTCTCTTTGTGAATGATGTGGTAACCACTTGGAGAAAGGTTACTGAATAGTTATAATTAAAAGTGTCTAATAGCTGTTGCCATGTAAATGCCATATCATTTCTTGAATTTTTTATTTTTCCATTGTGTGTATCATTTTCCTTAATGTAAACCTTAAAATTGGGTGGATTGTTAGGATAGAGTGATGATAGGAAGAGTAAAACTATACAGTTAAAGCGTATAGGTAATTATGTGATATAAGTTAAAAGACAAAATCACTTTCCAAATTTATTATTGTAGTATAATCATTAAGAATAATTTTATCTTTTAATTCATGTCACATCATTCCTCTACACTTTTACTCTACAAATTCACTTTCTAAATCATTTTGTGCTGGAAATCTATGTGAAGCTTGTGATCATTAGAGGATCGTTATAATTTTGGTCTAATATTTGGAAGTTAATTTATACTTTTTCAAAAAATTAAAGTTGACATGGTGTTGGATAAATATTAAAGTTGACATGGTGTTAGATATTTGATACAATAAAGGGATTTCCGATGAAAAATAACAATTTCCATCGTCCTATGCACTTTTATTTAAACTTTATTAGTTCTCTTTAGTGTGCAAAGCTTCAAAAACTAATATTCTTTTGGGATAAGATGAAGAATTTTGTTTGAAACCTGCATAGACTTAAACAAAACACAGAATAAGTGTTGAAAGAGCAAGAAAACCTAAGACTTGAGATAATTTCTTTTACAGATTGTCTGTGTCAAATTTATCCCCAAAGGATCCATTTCAATAGGCACAACCCTTATGAAAAGGTAGAAAAAGATTCAGACCTAATCAGATAAGAACTAATCTTGGAATCTCACTTTTCGTGAAGAGTTGCAACATTTCAGAAAATTGAGTGTCTTCCTCAAACTCGAACAATTTCTAACATTAGGTTTGTTATGCCTTCTGTCATAATTCCGTCTCAACAACTAAGTATTAGTTTCGAAGGCAAGTTTCAATGTCGAAGGTTTGGTGTCAAGTTGCACTCCAATTTTCCTTAAATTATTGAAAAATTTTCAACACATGGCAACATATATAATAATAAACAATAGGGAGATCAATATTACTCCTTCCATTCTAATGGAAAGTCTAATTATTAAAAGGTACCATTTATTGTGATATTTAAGGTAAAATGTCTAATATAGGTGGTTAGTGTTATAAAATTACTACTATAATATTACTATTGAAGTATATAGTAGACAATACTAAAATACAAGAACAAGATATTAGAGAAAAATAGTGGTGAGACTTTTCCATTACTTTTATTCATCCCCTCATCTTTTCACTTAAACCTCTATTTATAGGTTTAAGGATATTTCATGTCATGAATTATTAGATTTCTCAAAGGTCATATACTATGATAATTACATGAGTGAATTAAAGTGGTAATGGTGGTAGTGGAAAAGCTAGGAATATAGAGGGACATTCATTTAATAAGTATATTCATAACACTCTCCCTTGAATGTCCATTTAAGATAAATGCCTCATTAAAACCTTACTAGGAAACCCCAGTGGGAAAAACCCTAGTAAAGGAAAAAAGAGTACATTTTCTTAGTATAATGCTGCCTCATTAAAAAACCTTACCAGTAAAAACTCAGTAGGAAAAAAACTTGGTTAAGGAAAAAGAGTACAGTGGGTAACTCCCCCTCTTGAGCACGTCATTCGACATCGTTAAATTTTTGCCTTCCAATCTTGTATCTCAACTTTTCAAAATGTTGAAGTTGACCGTGAATAAAATTTTGAAGTATCATTCTTGCAACTAAGCAATCCCTATAACATCGTCTTCAAAAAAAGTAGTGGGAACTCTTTAAAAATCTGAGAGGAAACCACTTGATTTTCAAATTTAATGGATTACTAATCTTAGCTAGACATGCTCTCGATGTGTATTATAGAAGTAGGAGTTATGATTTCTTTCATGAATTTAGTGCCCAAAAATAGTTGTACCACTGCATGGAAGCACATAGCTAGTTTGATTGAGCATTATAAAGGATCAGTAAAATATCCAACATATGAACAACCTGTAAGATCATACTTGTGTGTTTTGAAAAATAAAGACCTCATATTTATCGTTTCTTCAATCTAAAGAAACATATGATGTTCATGACTTGCAAGTATATTTTAAAACTTGTGTACAACTTGCAAGATACATTAATGTTCTGATAACCCTTAAAATATGGTATTTCTGGACCAAGGATTTCTTCATCATCCTCACAATGACAAAATAGATCTTTATGCACATCAAGTGATCTTACAATCATAATTATGCTCAAAGTATGTGCTTTATTCATGTAAAAGTGTTTCAACACTTTAGCAGAAGATTGATGCAAAGAGATGTCACATTTCTAAGTGCTCAATTTTCAAACTAAGACCAAAAAAAAATAATTGTCTTTTCAAGATATTTCATTTCAAACTTACATTTCAAATATTCAATAACATTTTGATTCTCTTCAGGAGTTCCATTTCAAAACAATTCTTTAAATAATCAATAATAGTTTGAGTCTCTTCAGGAGATATAAGTAAAAGGGTAAATACACAATTACCCCTCTGTGGTTTCAAAAACTTATGCATCACCCCCATATGGTTTAAAAAGCTACCATGCACCCCCTTAACTTTCATGAACCATGTAAAGTTGACAAAAATGATCAAAATACCCCCAAAATGCCCTTATTCTAGTTGTGAATTACAGTTAGATGTGGGTGTTACATAGTTCACGAAAGTTAAGGGGGGTGCATGGTAGCTTTTTAAACCATGAGGGGGTGATGCATAAGCTTTTGAAACCACTCGGGGGGGGGGGGGGGGGGGGGGGTGTAAATGTGTATTTACCCTAAGTAAAATATCCTGTATAATTTGGGATCCGGATCTCTTAATAAAACATAGATGTAGAGCTCTGCACAATTTAATATAATAAATATCGCGATAAATCATATCGTGCCTTCAGTGTAATTTAAATCTTTTAGAGATTTTTTATTAGCCATTCTAATATGGTGTCATGACATACAAAATACGCATTTCAAAAATTTTTCCTTGCTGCTAGATTAAGCAAGTAACAAAATTATTGCATCCACCACATGAGATTACGCCGCCCCATAATCAATACATTTTCTTTAGGAAAGAAAAAAAAAATCTTGTGCGATAAATCGTGTCAATTCATTATTTCATTTCGCTTTTGCACAAATACTCATTTGTGACCAACAACTTACACATCTTCAGTTGTGAATTTATTCGCCTAAAAACTTCTTTTTTAGGCATTGAATTCAATTCTACTAGAATTGTGTCTTTGCATTTCATTCATTTTTCTTGAGCAATAATTTCTATGTCGACATTTAGTCACAGGCCCAAATTGATGATCCTCATTTTCTTTCATAATGGCAACTGCTGCAACATAAACAATTTTGTCATAGACTATTCATAGTTAGGTTCCATATTTAGCAGTCAAACATGACACAGTTGAAATCTCATTATTCTCAAAATTTCCAGGTACTTGAGCTTCTTCTAGAAGCTTATTATCTGTCATGCTTAGAAACTCTTCAAGAGTTTTTAGTCTTAAAAATTCTTCTGAAATATTTAACATCTCGATCTCAATATCCCTGACCTACTTTTTAACAAAAATTACACATAATTAATCAAAGAGAACCTCCCAGCATCGGATAACGAAGACTACATTCTTGGCCCAACAAACTCTGGTGGATTCTAACTCTGATGAATTTGCTATAAATTCAAGTGAAATAGAGGAGGGTGAAAATAAGCATTTAAAAAAAGAGTATCAGTAGTATTTTCAATTTTGATAGGTTCATTCAATTGACTAGAACAAATATCTTAGCAGAAAATCTTACATGCAATCTCTTACAACTTTAGAAGGAAATCTTAACTCCATCCTGAAAGATGTAGAAGAACTCACAGCATTGCAGAATTCCGAATGGCGAATTCCCAGTCTTATGACCTCGATGAACTCATATGGAGTCATCTCACCTGGTATCAAAAGAAAAACATATTATAAGTTTCGAAAACTTGCAAAAAAGAAGAAATTTCAGTTTCTTAAGGAATGGACATGATCTACCATTAACTCAGATTTTTTATTATTATTTTTATTTTTAGGTTAATGCTGACTTTTGTAAAACACTTGTGCTTAAAAGTGATGGAGATGCATTTGAAAATGAATTGGCATAAGGCCTATTGGAAAATATCAATAATCAGAGCTCAGTAACTATAGTTCATATTACTACTGGAAATCAAGCAACTCTAGAGACACCAGCACAATTTTCTCTTGAAATATGTATTCATGACAACTATATAGATAACAGCCCTGCCATAGTATACTATCTTCAGTGAATCCGTTGGAAAATATTTTCCTTTTTTAGCAATATCTAGAATTCAATTTAATGTTAGTGCTCATAATTTTTTTTTTCAAAAAAAAAAAAAAAAAAAGAACAGGAGAATTCTGACTCTGGTGAATTCACTACAAATTTAAGCAAAAATAATGGAGGGTGGAAGTATTTCCAATTTTGATTGGTTGTCATTCAATATCTTAGAAGAATTATACAATCAATATTTGCTTACATGCAATTCTCTTCGAAGATAAACAAGAACTTTTAGCACTGCAGGATTCCAAACCTCAAGTCATATGGATTCATCTTGGTGCAGCACCTGTATAGTTGTATATATCCTCAATCATCTAAAATGACGGGAGTACCAACAGAACCAAAGGGGAACCTTCACAAACTGATCATCTCGCCAGAACTCCGTTCTTCGATCAAATATTTGGATTCAGAAGCATAATTAACAATAGAATATTTCTTACATTGTTGTATTCATGTAGAGATAGATAACCAGCTAGCTAAGACTTTTCCCTGCTTATTGGTCGAAATAGAGAACTAGGCTACGTCAGTATCACAGATAATGTGCAACCTGAAATGAAAATAAGCATATTTAGCATTCCTAAACAAAATTGGCAAACAAATAGCTTGGGCATAGACGCACTAAGTCTTGATTTTACTTGGGTACACTTTTATACAGAAAAGGGAAAGCTGCCAAACAACACCTGTATCATATGAGTAAGCATAGTTTTCCTTTTGTAAAATAGAAGAAATCCTGCTTCTTGAATGCTCCAATGTAACAAAAATATATTTTATATAATGATGCCATGTAGTAATAGGAGGGCAATTATCTCAACTTGTGTTTTCCTTTTTATATATTAAGATATTATGTCCAACTCTAAAAGGAGAACTGTAGTAACATAATTAAAAAAATTTGTTTAAATTTGTTGATCAAAAAGTAATTAATTTTCAGAACAAGAAATTGAGCTCCATCATGTGGATGGCTTCCAATTGATGGACATCTACAAGGAGGCGAACATGTAATCCAGTTCCCTTCGTTCTTGTCCTTTTTGGTTGGACTTTCAACTAATGAGAGAATTTAAAGTGTAAAACACAGACCCAATGAGATCGCAATAGAAGTTAATTTAAATCCATAAATGGAGCTTGATAATGAAGATGATATGGATGCAGACGCCCAAATGCAAATTAAGGGACAAATTTCAGTGGGTATAAATTAGAGATTATTTTTCTTCATTCTTCAAATTCGAAGTTTAAACCCATCATTTAAAGTCTTAAATCTCTCTCATCATGCAGGAAACACTATTTTCCTTCATTCTTCAAATTCAAAGTTTAAACCCGACATTTAAAGTCTTAAACCTCTCTCATCATGCAGGAAACTAATAAACCAATGAACATCAACCCATATCCAGATCATCTGCAAACATATAGTTTTAATTATTTTTTTAATTAACCATGAAATTGGTTACCCCTTTTATTATACTAAAAATAAAATTACAAATCAAACCATCACGACGAGCTTGAATCAAATTTAATGAATTTTATTATTTATCGTTTCGACGGGCTCGACTCAAATTATGTTTGGAAATGGATGCTTATTAGGGTTTTGTCATTGGAGTTTTGTGTTAATTAAGTTACTCTTTGGGTTCAATCGTAACTTCAATTATACAAGGATTGATTTTTGATTAATATGAAAATCAATTTAAAATTTTTGTTTTTGGAATCTTTCTATCCCTAAATTAAGATGAGGTGATTACGGTTGGATATATAAAGGATGCCGACGCCAGCTCGGCCGAAGTCAGAGTGGGACGACATTCGACATCTCAGATGTGCCTTGCTGATCAAAGGCCAGCACTAGGCCCAGGAGTTGAGAACAGGTCTTACAGGGAAGGACACGTGTCCTGGACACGTGTAGTTCCCAGTTCCCCGATTGGCTCTGCACGGCGATCGAGGAGGCGGTTATGCTTGGATAGGGGAAGATCTCATCCGTATCTTCTCGGCGGAGTCATCAACTGACGTGACACGTCGTTTCTCCTACAAGCTGCCCTGAACAATGCCGTCTATAAATACTCGATCTCCCCTTTAGAATAAGGTAACATATTATCACTTAGCTAGTTTTACACTGCGATATTTGCTAAGGTACTATATTAGGCATCAGAGTGAAATCGGGCACTTTAACAACAAAAAGGTCATTTATGTAATTTTAATATAAATTAATTACTACTTTGGTTTTCTCTCTTTATCCTTCAACTAATCAGCCCTTTTTTTCACCACCACACCCATC